>VZTU01026684.1:106104-166462 GCA_013400835.1 Zapornia atra
CAAACAATCCTGTACTCACTCTATACCCTATGTTCTAATGTCACAGCAAATCTATGTTCTACTTGTGGCACCTGCTGTGGCACATACTTTAGCTACTTTAGGGTAGTACTAAGCATACCACCATACTTAAAGTCCTGTCAACATAGCTGTGATAAAGCCCTTTTGGAAAATGTATAGCTTCACTCTAAAATAATCATTTATCATAACCCATAAGGGAGAATTAATTGGCATTTAATTCTTGTAATTATTTGGTTTAGTGCCCTTCATGATACAGGGCCATGTAGGTAAGTACAGGCCTCATATAGATTAAGCTTCTTCCTTTATTCATATCAATGTAGTTGAAATGATGGGTTAACAGAATTACATATTACACTATTACTGTCTGCTATGGAAATACCTGTCTATGGATTGACAAATACTTTTTCTGTAGCTTATGGAAAAATATGTGTATTCCTCAACATCTATGGCATGTTACATATTATGACTGAACGTGAGTGTGTCACACATGGATGATGTTTCCTAGTTGATTGTTTTATCTGTTACAGAAGTCTATAAAAAGAAACAATATGTTTGGAAAAAGAAGCTGCTTTCTTAGTATTAACTCATGTTTATCTCAGAAGTTTCTGTAGTCATCCCTTCTTGTCACAGGAATAAATGTACAGCTGTAAAATCTGAAATCCAGTCTCTCCTAAATCCATTATAGAGTTATACCTTTTTATAATGGGTCTCCATGCTTTATATGTTTGTCTTGACACTTAGTTGCTTAAGGGAACTGCAGATAAATGTAGATGGATCTTTGTGATTCTATAGACCATCCTCCTGACTTTCACTAACATGAGCTTGTCTGCATTCTGCCAACACAGGCATCTTCAGACTTTAATTTCATATTAAATTTAAATGTCACTCAATGGATTGCAAGGATTGTGTGCTTTGAGTGTTCAGTTTGCATACTGGAGGAGAAAAGCACTGCCTGGTACAAAGAGGAGGATGTGCTACACATTGGCTTTGTGAGACAGCAAGTTAGGTGTGAGCCCTGACAGCAGTCACTTAATGAAGTGTGTTTGCTGTGACCCTGGCCACAGCTGTTTAGAGAAGGATTCTCAAATGTAAGGGTGAGGTGGACTTACAGGCTGCTACTTTTGATAAGAAGAGAAAGGAGGTTTTTCATCAGGACAGAAGGAAATGGGGGCATGAGGACCAGGCTGCCCACAATCCTTACTTTTACTTCCATATTCATAAAACCAACAAACATAAAACTCTAGGGGAATAGAAGAGCTTTTAGAACCATATTATGAATTAAATGTATGTATTCCAAATGATTAATATTTTGCCTGAGGTGAAAATGCAAACTCTGATTTGCCATTTACACAGGCATTTGTAGCAATTAACAAATTAAAGCAATTAACAGAGAAACTGAAACACTTGAGTTTGCACTGAAGAGAAGAACTTTGTGCTAAATAATGGGGAATTGGGACCACAATATTTTTGCTGTGCTAAAGCTTTATTTCTGATGTGTTGACAGACAAGACAGAAAAATAAAATCCCAAGAGAAGTTCTCTGGTCCTCCAGGCAAGCAGGCTGTGATCACAGGAGGAATGTACCCAATTGAATTAATCTTCTGCATGAGATTTCTTGACTCACTAACTTCCACAATTGCTTGATTCACACCTTACTTGGGGAAGGCACTTATCATGCTGTTTCAAAAGCTGTTAATCTCAGAGCTGTTCTATTCTTTGCCCTTCCTTCTTTAAAAGGATTTAACCTCTTTTGATACTCAGACTTTCCGTTCTCTGCTCTGTGTTTTTTGAGGCCTGATTATCAGTGTACCTGCTAATACAACCACAAGACTTTCTAATTGCACACTGATAAAGTGTAAATGGCACACAGCCTTCTTATTAGTCTTTACATAAGATGGGCATGACTTGGTGCCATATTTGAGTTGCAGCCAGCAAAATCTCAGCTTGACAGCCTAGTGTATTTTCTCTTTGGAATATCACATTGCACATTCTTACAGGGTCATGCGTGATAAAAAAGGATAAGGCGCCTCCAAAGAGAGGTGACTGATACCTTATTGTCTGTGGAGCTTTTACCTCTGCACTATCACTGCAAATCTCTTCACAGAGACTGCAACAGATGCTAGAATTACTGCCTACACTACATGAGCTTGAAATTTATGCTTTCATGTCAATTCTGTTTGTGTTGTTCACACAGATCGGCAGAATTAGATGAGAAGATGTTAGGTGTTTTGAAGTGGAGAGTAAAGACAGTGTCTTGTTCTTCTCCAACATCACCAAAACCTTGTTTAAAAAAAAAAAAGTGTCTCTGTTTCCCCTTTTTTTCTGTTTGTGTTTTTGTGAGGAACTCATTTTAATACCTGGATTAGTTTTTTTATACCAGTCCTCTGATCACTCACCCAATATACTGCTTGATGTCTTGTTTGTTGCTTGGAAATGTGCTGATTCTTTATTTGCAGTACTTGTTTTACCCTGAGGTACAGGAGCAGGGAAAGTCTGGGGTCCACTATGCTAGGCACAGTACATACTTGGAAGAGAGACTTCAATGTCTTCTTGTTTAAAACCAGGTAACTTCCTCAAATTTCTGTTGTCTCTTCAGCAGAGAAGATTGCTAGGTTAGATTAATCTAACCTTACATTTACATTTTCTCTGTGTTGCTGATGCATACAGCTTTAGTATCAGCTACTGTTTGTGCCTAATATTTCCCCCTGCAGCCTCAGAAGTCTCTCCACTTTGATGATAATAATTTTGATGGTAAAATGTGATTTCCAGTAGTGACTCAAGGTTAAGACTGAATAATAGAAGTCTTTTTCTAGTCCTGGCTTCGTATGTTGAAGAATAGCATCATTATGAAATTGTTGCTTTCTAGGTATAAAATAGGAGGTTAATGTCACTATGTGGAATACAAGTTACTTTTATTTATATGTTTGCTGGGCTGGGTATGACTCAGAAGCTTCGTTGGTGTGAGGCTTCACATGGAATTGTGAAGAAGCTCCTTTCTGAGAATTGTATGTAGGAGGGGCACAGGAAATGAAACGGAAGGTAGAGGGGGAACTTCTTTCTGTCCTGGAAATGATACAAAAGGGCAGAGGGGGAGGCCATTCAGAAGAAAATGCCTGTCACCAGCTGAGAGAACCAGATGGTCATAATCTGTAGCACTATTTGAAATATGTCTAGTAAAAGTTTGGGAGCATCTTTGGACTTTATTAAAATGCATATATTGCTTCCATATCATATATGTATGTAATCTCAGTCTCTTGAAGAGCTATATAACTCTATAAATAGATGAACCATCCTAGGATAAAGAGAGACTACTAATACAGCTCCATTTGGCATTTCTCTCTGCTGAGGAATCTCCCCAGCTACCCAACAGCCATCCAAGCATTCTTAATTTTCATTCAGATACCACTTCTTGGTATCTGAAATAAAAGCCTCCTGTTAAATAGGTGCATATTCACTTCATGAAATGTTTTCTGCTGCCATTGCAGTTGGCATAGTCTTGATGTGAAGGACATCAAAGTTCCATTGCTGACAGTTATTAAATATTTTCTCTGCTAACATAAGACTGAGCAATGTTATTGAACAAGATGCTGTGAGAGAAGGAAGAACATAGAACCAGGAAACAGATGAAAAACTATAAGTATGGAGGGTGGTAGCCTGTCATCCACTAAGTAAACACCTGATTTAACAGTGTTTAGGAAAACTTGGCCAAGATCAAACTCTGACAAGATGTTAAAGCTCCAGAACAGTTACAGATTTTGTTTGCAAGTGGGTGTGCAGCCCTGAAAAATACTATTGTAAATATAACCCTGCCTAGAACAGAGAAGTTTCATAATTCGATTAGTCATAATTCTGGGTGGGTCTGAGATTTGCATGTTGGTGTCAGTCTTCTTTAAAAACATTTTTGCTTTATGAAGTCTAAAATGTCACTTTAATTTAGCTGTTCAGATGCTTGTTTGATGACAAAATAGAATAATGAAGCTCATTGTCCTGCAGTTTAGCTGAGTCCTCGTTTGAGATCAAAGTGGAGGGTTAACTTTCTTCTATGTGTTCCTTTCACTCCTCATTTGTATCAGGCAAATAATGGTTTTCCTAGCAGCAGGAATCCCTATTAAAGTAACTGTCATATTTTTCATCTGCACAATTCATTGTTTAGCAATTCATTTGGTGCCAGATGAAGGAAAAATACACACTAGGCACAGAAAGGCAGACCACTTTTAGTCTTTATGAAATTCTTTCTTGGTCAAAAAAACAACTTTCCTGCTGCCTCTTCCAAAGCAGTTATTTTGACATGCTCCACTGCAGAAATTAGTGTCTATAATGCAGCCAAGGAAAACACTGTTAAGCTAGATTCTGAACTTGATTGCATTTCTTCCATGAACTTAAATAGATGTCCTGTGAACATTTATTCCATAACAAAATATGCAATCAGATTATCATAGCTAGTGTATTAACTCTGGACCAGGAGAAAATTCCTAATTTGGACATGCAGAATTTTGAAACTTGTGATGGCTGGGTGTGTAGCTCATCACAACCTCTGCTGCTTCTGAGAGAAATGTCTGCCATTATCAAGGAAGGAACAAAGGCTTTGAAATGAAAGTGGAGTGCCCTGCAGAATAATTTTGTTATGTTTAAGCTATGTAAAAGTTACACAGCTTGATGATCTGTAAGGACTTGTGCTCTGAATCAAGGGTGAATGAGCATCTTAAAGTTAAAATCAGAACTACATTCATCTAGATAAAGCCTAGCTAAATATATGAAGCAGGCTAAGGATGACTTTCATACATAATTTATGCACCTAATCTTTGTTATCACAGAATTTTTATTAGATATGAATGTGCAAGCCATTTTAAAAAACCTACCCTAAGCTCCTAAACTGCTGCACTGCCAAACTGGTAGAAATCTTTGATTCACTGTTACTTTCATTCAGAGTGTAATTAATTACCTGTAAGATAGAGGAATGCACAGAGGGAGAGTGAATTGGATGTGGATATGTAGATGGCTTGCTTCAAGGCCCCACCTGAAACACTTTTATTACAACCTGCTCTGGAAGAAAAATCCTGCCTTAGTTTGGTGCTACTTAAGACCAGTAAATGGCAGTCACCACATCTAGATGACATCAAACAGGTGAGAAGCAGAGTGCCCAATAAAGAACTGGCAAGAAACATTGCTCCCCAGGGTAACAGAGCAAAGTATCACTAACCAGCGATACGACTGTATCGCAGACAAACCAGCAGCTTGCTTTTGCAGGGGCTTTTTGCTTAGGCAGAAATTGTTCATTTGCAGTTGATGGTTTCCCACTTTGCTATCTGTGATTGAAACAATGGAAATTTTTCATTGGACCCTCTGAAATGTAATACAAAATGAAGTTGAAGGATTTATTAAGATGGGCTACATCTTCTTTAGCATTCCTGGTGCAAACTGAAAGCTCTCTGAACCTTACCTGCTTACCAGGGTGAGCAGCTGAAAAGGTGAAAGGCTGTCCACACACAGTAGCCTGTCAGCTGGATAGGAAATACTGATCAGGCTTCTCTTCCTCCCCTAATACCTTCTTTCAGCTGCCAGTTAGTGCTCATAGCCTTTGCACAGTGAAATCCCCCTCCACACACACACACACACACACACACACACACACACACACACACACACACATGCTGGATAACTCCTCATGGAATGCAAAACCTGTCATCAGAGACAACATACTGGCTTGTCCACAAGGGAGTGCTTCTTGGGGCACCTAAAAAAGACCAGTGGATAAACACTGATAAAGTAGGTAATACACCTGGTACCAGTACTGGCAAGGGGTTCAGATGTCAACTTTCTTCTGTGAATGTAAAAAAGTTTCTGGTGTATTTCCAATAGAGAGTTATGAAGTTTGGTGGATGTAAAATTAATTTAGAGTGATATATATATCTGGCTTGCACTTTTTCAAGTAAAATCTGGGGGTTTATACTCTTCAAGCTTTAGGTGAGAAATTTTTGAAGATTGCTGTATCTATCACCATTGGTGGCATCATCACTCAGCAATAACCACATGCCTCCTTAGTAAAGGTAAAGATTAAGAGGTAAAACAAGCTGCTTCCCTTTTTTAGCATTCAGATTGTGCTGCATTTAATTATTTTGTCAGTTTTCTCTTTTAGATGTTAGATTATATTGATGTGTTCCAATTATTTCCTGTTAGACAGATGTGGTTCCCCTGTCTTCACAAGGGAAGTAGTATCTCTGTGTTTGATTGAAAATCTAAGAGAACAAAGCTTAAGCTATTACATTGTAACAGGTAAAAGAAACATCCTCAGTCTCTTCAACTTCCCTGAAACATCCAGCAGTTCACACACCTGTTAAATGTGTCAAGACTGTATTTTACCTGCTATGTCTTTAAATTTCCAAGGATCTTGCTGGTATACCTGGCAGGATGTCATGTTAGGTACTAAACATGGCACAGGATATTACAGAAGAAATTTGCTTTGCACTTTCTCAAGGGGACTTTGCTCCTATTCTTTTTTTTAACCACTTGAATCTTGAAATGAGTTCAATCTGATGTTTAAAGCCTGTGCTTTGGAATATTCTCACAGAGAATGCTACAGGCACAAAACAGTTATCCTTGTGGATAAGGAGAGTGTTTACTGAGTAACTTATGCTATGTGATGGATGGTTAATGCTGAGCCATCCAATTGAAACAGATTCACATTGGGCAATATATGGCATGATGATGAGTATTTCCTGCAGATTTAGTCTTGATTCAATGTTACTGGATGAGTGCTACACTTCATCTTCACAAATACAGTTGCCTTTCTGTGTACTGTAATATTATAGCATTTGTGGGCAAAGCATGGAGTTGAATGCTACATATTTCTGGTTCAGAAACTGGACTGCCATTTGCTATGTTATGCTGCCAGTTCATGTTTTAGTGATGAGAGGAAGAATTACTCCCCTGGTATTCTGGTGGCCTGAAACAAAAAGAAGGCAATAAAGAATGGTTAATTGTAAGCCTGCATCACTGTAATAAGTACCCAAATTTACATACACACAGAAGCAGAAGAGTCCCGTATACATCAATCAAATCTGTGCTAGAACCTCAAAGCTCTTTTGAGTTGCTTAGTGTTGCAAGTGCCTGCAGGCCACTAACTACCAAACTAAAACTCTCAGTGTTGTCTCAAATGGCCTTTGAGTCAGGCCTTACTGTCGCTGAACCAACCAAAAGACCTTCGAAGTTGTAAAGCATTGTGGACTTTAGTTATATATAATGCATCAAGGAGAATGAACTTGGAAAAAAAAGAGCATCTCACCACAGTGACCAATAGCAAAAGATATCCCTCAGTTTTTTACTAATGCTTGTAGGGAGAGACAGAAAAATTGTGTTTGTATGAGGAGGTGGAAAAACTCCACAGCATGTAGAATTCAAGCAGCTGTTAGCTGTGAAAATGTGAAAGGCCATATTGATAACTGGGAGCTGTCTAATGGAAACACAAGGAAACGTCCCACCTTATAAAGTTGCCTTAAAGTGCATGAAAATTTTGAAAGGAGAAGTAGGGAAGAGGAAGGGGAACCTTTAGAAAAAAACCTGGCAGTTCTTATCCTGCCAACACAAGCCAAGTGTAACTTTGCTGCGGGGGATTCACCAGACCTGCTCACTCACATGGAGCTGCAGAAATAAGGATGACTCCCTCAGTTACATTCTCAGTGTTGATTTGCATTCAGGTTATTAAACTCATGAATACTAAAGAATAACTCACTTATTCCTTAAAAACTGTTGTCGTAACAGAACAATCAAAGTCTATTATATGACTCATCTCCCCGCTTCCATTTCATTTCTGCAAGATCCATAGTACACGCTACTTTGGCACAGTATGTGATGCCAACTGAGAATAGACTGAATAGATCTAACAGCTATTTTTGGATGAAGACTGGGAGAGGAGAGATTACTATTAGTCATACCATACAAGATTTAGAGAGCTGCATAGTCTTCCAGCTATGCTAACACATCCCATTAAAAAGCCACATCCACGTTTTTACTATCATCTCTATGGTTGGTGTACACAGAGTAGTCATGCTTCTAATGGGCTAAGCTGCAAAACCCAAAATACTTCATGTTATTTTTTAACAAAGGATTGGATTGATTTTTTTCCAATCAGATGATGTAAAGTTGAGACAGGGAGTGGAGCAATCTTCCTTCTAACCAGGGACTGGAACATTCACACCCTCCCTCAAATAATCCCCCAAAGTCTTGCCTAGTGCAATTCTCTAAGCATTGCCTATAAACTTCCTTTCATTTCCCAGCTGAAAATCTGTCACATTTGGCTTATTTTCATCACCTACATCCATTTAGCTTTTGGAAGAAGGGTGAGATGTCTGTCCTTCTCCTTCAAGAGCTTATATATTGTGTGTGAACAGTCAACCTTGTAAAGGTATTTAAGTGGAAGGAAATTTTGTGGTATTCATTGAGGTGCTATCATTCTAGTGTGGGTGAGGTAAGCTGCCTGTAGCCCTTCTGCTTTTGTAGTATGGATTTGAGCACAGGGTGTCCTGAATTGTAAGTGCTTGACTGGCAGTCCCGCAAAATCTCTGCGGCTGTAGTACCATGGCTCCTGGTACCCAAGAGAGGTAGATTAAAGCTATTTTCGGTGTTCTTGCATGTGTTGTAATCTCTCTTCTTAACTATAGATGAAGCATAGCCTGAGAGGCCACTTCAGACTGTCTCTGCAGCTTGCCAGCTCAGTTCTGTTTAATATAAATGGAAACTCTTCAGGGTGTCAGTGGCATGTTTTGCAGATGCCATGTGTCTTCATTTAAGGCAGGTTTTGTTGTCATATTAAAAACAAAAGAACCAGAAAAGAAAAAAAAGTTAAAGCCTAGTAGTAAGTGGAAACCAATGAGACAGATTTGTAGCTGCAAAAAGGGAGTTTTCTTTAGGTTTGGTTTGTAATATCTGTAAGGATTTTAATTTCGGTTTCCTACAGTCCTCTGCCTTTACATTTAATCGGTCTTGCTCATCTTTTCCATCTGACAGAGAAAGGTATAAAAGCTATCAAAGACAGTGGCATGTTTGCCTATGGTGTAGGTTGTCTAGGCTGTTTCTTTTTTTCTTTCTTCCTGTTTTATGCCTTCTGGCAGTGTGTTAAATGAAATTAATTTGTCTGATGACTTATCCCAGTGGGTTTTATTCCTTTTCTTTGCTGTTTTTTCTTCTCCAGAGTTGTCCTCTCTTTTCTAAGAAAACCCACGACTTTCCTTCTGGAGCTGTTATGCATTTATTGTAGGGGCAGGGATGGGAAGTGGCTCATTTAGAAAACAGTAATATAAATGTTCTCAATTAACTTGTTCACAATGGGAAAGGAACTGATGTTTCCGGTCCAGAGATAACTAACTTGGATTCATATGGGCATTCACCAGTTCAGTGTAGCTGTTCTGCAGTTGGATTTCAAAGCATCTTTCTTCCTCTTTTGAGTAGGTCATGCCCCTATGTGTAAAACACGGAAGTTTTGCTGCTGGCATTGTGAGCCTTGGTGCTTAGAAAGCCTATGAAGGTTTGGTAGAAGCATCTGTACAAAAACCTACTTGCAAAAATTTAACAAAGGCAGATTTAAATCCTGTTTTCTTCATACAGGAAACATATTTTCCAGTGTTCCTTAGTGCCTGTCTCTTCCTTTTCTTGTAAGAGTATGTTTTAGTCTCTGGTAACCAATAGCTTCAGTCCTGTCTCTGATTTCTAGCTTTTCTGACTATGAAAAGGAATGATTTATTTTAAGATTTTCTTCCATTCCAGAGACCCTGAGGGTGAGAGGGTATTCATTCCCAGTGCTTCAGCGTATTTCTAGTGCTAGTGACTATTTGATTCTTTGAAATCTTGCTCTTAAATGAGAAGAAGAAAATATAACTTGTTGATTTAGTGTTGAGATCAAGAAAGGGTAAGACATAGCTCAAGTCCTAGAAGAAGAAGAGGCCCTGGCTAATGATGCAAGGTATCATATTAACACCTTCCTAGTTGTATAGACCTCCTCTATTTTTGCCTGCCTTGGAAAGTACGAGTTCCTCATTTAGAAAACTAGGTAGGAAAGCAGTGCCCATCCATCTGTTTATGCAAGCATTCTCATTAGTATTTTAACACTCAGCAGCTCAAATGCTGCCTGATCCCTCTCTCTCCCCTGTTGGAGTGTAGCTGAGGGGGCTTGGATGGGAACATATGCTGTTTGCAAGGTGGTGCAGCAGCAGCTGCACTTTGTACCCTGCCTCTCAGAGTTCCTGCTAAGTAGTATTTACTCTGAACCTGGTGCAGGCTTATTTTTTAGGGCACAGCTGTCACTGTTGTACTATATATTCACCCAGTATACAGATCTGGTCACAATGGAGCGTAGTAAGAATTCTCTGTAGAGCATTGAGAATAACATGTGATACTTCCAGCCTGCCTGCTTGCTTTAAGCTGGGGATACTGGAAGTCATATGTCAGTTGCTTGTAGGAAATTTTTGAGGGCTGGAAATTCACATCTCTGAAACAGAAAACGTTCCTTTGGTTTTCTGAGAGGTGAAAGATGCTTGGCTTTTCAAGATGAAGTCCATGCTTGGGCTTAAGGTGCTAAAGAAATACGATTAAAATCAGATGGTGGTACCCTGGTTTGGATTTTGTAAACCAATTGACAGAAATAGCTATACTTTGAAGCTCTGGTGAACCTGTCACTGTAGCCCTAAAAAAAGGCACTTGCAACACCTAGCATCTGAAAGCTATGTTCTAATTCAGAGAAAGCGAGTTAAGACTATTACAAAGGTTTTCTGAAGTAGGTCTGTCTAGGTATCACCTAGAGATGTTTTAAGAAAAATAACATTGGTGGTCAAATTGAAAAAATGCATATTTGGCCTAGACAATACTCTATTTCTCTACCTTTGTTACTTCTGTTAGTAAAAGAGAGGCTGAGATGAAAGCAAACTGGAATTTACCATGTAGACAGGTTTGGATTTGTAGTCTAATTTGAAAGGTTAATTAACATTCACCCTTAATTAAAAAAAATTAATTAAAAAGCCTTTTTAAAATAGAAAATAATTCCAGAATATTTCACACAGACACAGTGAGATTTTCTATGTTTGTGACTATATTTAGTACATTTTTAGTAGATCAAAGATGAATTTTCACAGGAAAATGCCAACAGATAAACACTTTGCATTCCATTCCTTTCTGCTGGCTCTTAAAAAATGGGAACAAGATAGTCTTGAATGTGCCTTGACACTTCAGATCTGGCTGCCCTATATCTCCATCTGTACGCTGGTATTTTGTCCCCAACAATTACTGACTGTTCTCAATGTCTGCATGCTGTGGGCTCACTTGAAAGTCTCACAGAGAAGCCTGTTAGCTTCCTATTAAAATAGGTATCGGTTTGTACTTTGATTTGAATATTTTATACAGATTATACACCCAGACATTTATAATGCCTTCTTTATATAAAGCTCTACAGAACCAAGTAATCTACATAGCATGCCCTTAGCCAGTGGGAAAACTAGGGGGGAAAGTAATTCCTTCCTGATGTTTATTATGGTTCTGAATCACAGGTACAGTAAGTGAGATGCATCTTTTATACTTGGGAGTCTTATTGTCTGTGAAGCTAGGGTAAGTGAATTTTAGAGGTAAAGTGACATCAGTGGAGTGCTGGCCCCTGAAATAGGAATTTGAAAGATGGAGCTGTATGAAGGCATCCAGAATTTGTTACCATTATACATGACTGCCAAACCCTTTCATTTCGTTTTGGTAGTGGTAAGCCATGAGTGAGACCTTATCTTTCATAGTCTGGTTCTCATGTAGCCCTTTGCCTCAGAAAGGATGTTGCAGTGGCCATAGTTAGAAAATTATATAAATCACAAATCCAAAGTTACCAATGACTTTTTGCTTGACAGATTCTTCTGATTAACACATTATTTTTTTTTAGGTACTGTTTTCTAAAAGTGTTAAGCAGAAAATAACCCACTAGAGCGGGTTAAATCAGATCAGTAATTATCCTCTAAATTTTACTCTAGGTCTAGTGCATTTGTAGTTACCTGTTGTGTCTTTATTTTAAGATAGAACATTTAAATCTGAGGCTACACAATGCAGAAATCAGAGAAACTCAGAGGGAAGTCAGTGTGTTACAGCCATCTTAAAGTACTCTCAGATCTAGACTTCTTTATCCTTTCCTTGGAAACTCTGCTTCTGTTGGCTTATTTTGTTTGAAGCCTCACAGGGGAGTGGAAGGAAAGATGCTGTGTTATGTAAGAATTCCCAAATTAGGGCAGACATTTGACTTTCAGTATCTGGGTTGATGTTCAAAAACTAGTCTTTGTTCTTAATGAGCAAAAAGGGGAGAGTTCCCAGAATTTGGAACCAGCTGTCTGGAGACTGGAATCATCAGCATCATACAGTCAATACTCCGTGGCAAGAATGTGCATGTTTCATGAGGAAGTAAAATGTGGAGTCTTAGAGGAGTGATGTGTGAAGATTATTTATTTAAAAGCCTTTATCAAGAAGGCTCAAGCCTTGATGTTTACCTTACTGGCAAACAGTTCATGTTCTTAGAGAAGAAAGATAAATTGAGAAAGACCAAAGAAGCATCCTACTTGATGAATTAAAGTCTTACTGATTTATATGAGTTTGGCTTTTTGTTCACCCTTTGCCCAACTTCTTATTTTATTGCAAATTCTGTTTCGTGACATATTTGGGGAACTGAGCAGGCACGGGTCTTTCAGTAACTATGCAAGCATATGTGGGTATGCAGCACTAGAAAAATACATCAGGGAATGGCACTGTCATTATCAGTGAACTCTGCCTTGCCTGAGAACATTGTATCTGTGCCTGTCCTTCACTCATGGAACTCTTACTGCTTTTATCTCTAAGGAAAAGGATAGAAAGCTGTCTCTCCCAGTCAGGTTCTGGGATGTTATTCATAGTGGCTAATTCCAAAATAATCTCTGTTTTAAATTTGAGTGTATTTGGGGTGCTGTTTTCTAGCACCTGATACCACAGCTTGTGCTTTAGTAAACTGACAACTCCCATTGTTAACTACTGTCAATTTGAGTGCCAGTCTCAATACAGAGCCCCTTTAACAGGGTCTTTAAAAAGGTTGGGTTTTTTTTTTTCTTGTCTTTGCCTGTGGAAGAGCAGTCTAGAGAATTGTTTTGGAAAGACTTTTTTGTTTTCAGTATGTACATATTTTTAAGTGCTTTGAGGTCATATTAAGGAGGGCAGGTTAAGGAATTTCACGTCACACTTCATGAGGAAAAATGTTTGGATCTGTGTTGGGTTGGGTTTCCTCAGAAATTTAACTTCCCAGTTTCAGGCTGGTTGAATTCACAGAGTAATTTTGGCTCCTAATCAGACACATCTTTCTTTTATATTCACTGTGCTGAAGGAAGAGAGTTTTTGACTGCAGCCTTTGTTGTAATATTATAGATTATCCTTGGGTTTTCTTAGAAGTGTGGAATGTAAGGGAGTACCTAAAAATAGCAGCAAAGACCTGTATCTTATGTCCCTTACCCTTTAACTACTGAGTGCTGAAAGCAGGGGACAACTCTGGTGTGCTTACTAAAATTTGTCTAGCTGGTGGTATGTGAAGGCTCTTCTGTTTTAGTTGGAGTTCCCTTGTGGAGTCAGATTTCATAAGTAGCTGTACTGTATCAATGTCATCCAGATACAAGCTGAGAGGGCTGTGAAAAACTGGGGACAAACTGCGATGCCATAGTGAACAACCGGAATTTCTGAACTGTTGTCTTAGTATTTGGGTTTGTAGTTGAAGCATTGTGGCTTCTTCTTTCCAAAAGTGCTGGTCTGTCCTTGGAGTGCCAGGTCCAACAGGTTGAGGAGGTCATCTTGGGTATGTGGTAATCTGTTCTGGCAATGGAGCTGTAGTTGTAGGTGGGTAAGGTTAAGCAGAATGGTTCCCTGTGAAGCTCCCTGTAAAAGAAGCAAAGCGTATCCAAGACCCCTCACACACATTCATTTTCTGTCTGTATAATAAAATAATTTGGGAAAAATGTTTTTAGGAGGAAAAATGCTATAAAATCATGCAGTAGATAGACAGCGGTTCATTAGTTTTCTGCTTCTGAGTAATGTCTATGTAGTACTCCAATATAAGCAGTGATAATTATCCCTGTGAGGAGGAGATAATATGTGGTAAGGGAGCTACTACACTGGGCTTAACCTCTCAAAATAGAAATAATGAGAAGTAGATGTTGTCCTGGACCTTTGCAGAAATGTGAGTTAAGTTTGAGTTTAATTTCCATAGATTTTGTTGTTCTGCCATACAATAATAGATACAGCTAGTGTTGCATCTATTACAGTATTAGTGCTGTATCTATTCCTCATTATAATTCTGGGTGAGTTGTGTACAAGTGCTTTGTGTACAGAATGACTTATCCTGCTGTAACTTCTATTTTTCTTTTGGCACACAGATCACCCCTGGCAGCAAGGCAGCACAGTCACAGATGAATCAAGGGGATCTTGTGGTAGCCATTGATGGAGTCAACACTGACAGCATGACCCACTTGGAAGCCCAGAACAAGATCAAGTCAGCCAGCCACAACCTGAGCCTCACTCTTCAGAAGTACGTTGATATAAAGTCTTTGCATTCCTAAGGGCATCTTATGAAAGTCGTGACTAAAGGATATAAGTGTTTTATCTGGTTGTTGGGTCCATTTGAAGTGTTTATGGCACAGATATGAGGTGAAAAGCTAAAATCTGCTCTACTTCCTTCAGGAATCTGCATGGATTCTTATAGAAATCAGTATGGTTGATATGTTGAGTGTATCTGTGTTGAATTTAGCCTATTGAATGCAGGTGTAATCCCACATCCATTCAGGCTTCTGTTCAAAAATAAATCCAACAGTGACATTTTTTGCTTCCCAGGTGGACAGCAGACAGGTTTTTTTGGTTAATTTATGGATGACTATTCTAGAAATGGCCATTTTAACAAGCATTACAAATGTCTGGCAGGACCTGTCATTCACTGGGTGAACAGTCACAGCGAGCCGAGAGTTGGTGTTAATGGTCTAGCACCTGTGAGCTTGAACGTGGCCTCTTGGCTTCTGAAGCATAAGAAAGGTGTAGCCAGTGTGCAGGAAGGGAAGTCAGTAGAACATGAAGAGGGCAGGCTTTCTCATAGAGATGTGATAAAAGATGTATTGCAGTTGAGAAGGCAGAATCTCTTGACATAATAGGTCTCTCAACTTTTCCTGGCTAATGTTGCTTCCTTTCTTAGGGAGCATGTTCTCAAGACACATAACCTTGCATAGAGATTTTCTGTAATAGCTGCATTAATATTTAAAGCTCTATAATTACATAAAGCAAAAATAACTGCTGTTTTTATTGCGTTGTGGAGAAGATAGTTTTTACATAGGCTAGGCAAAGACTGGTACAGAAAGCAGGTTGTCATGTGGAAGTACATTTTCTGAGAATATACCCAAAAACCTCTTAGATGGATGTGTGGTAGAGCTAAGCAGTATCCAGGATGATTAACACCAAAGGGAAAAAAGATCTCTAGCTGAGGCTTCCAAGAAAAAGCAGGGTACTCTAAAGCAAAATGCATGGATGAATTTCCCATGTGGCTTCGTGACTCTCAAGTTTGTCTTTAAGGGAGTCTTCCAGATAAAGTATGAAATAAGTACCCAAAGCAGAAAGATGCTAACAAAATTGGGACGTATTTCTTGGCTTCTGTGAGAATGCTAGGTAGACATGCATTTCCAGGAAAAGACTTTAAATTAAAGCTCTGCAGATTTTCACATGCTCCAGATTTTCTCAAAGAAAATTTTTGAGCCTTTTCTCAAAGGGTATGGTCTAGCTGTTTCAGTGAATGCAAGGGAGGTAAGGACATCTATGGAAGAATTTCCACCACCTCATATGACGTGCATGTCGGCCCCTAGTGTGCTAGGAAAAGCTGAGAGAGCTGGGTCTGTTTAGTCTGGGGAAGAGAAAACTCGGAGGGGATCAATGATTATAAATATGTAAAGGGTGGATGACAAGAGGGTGGGGCCAGACTCCTCAGTGGTGTCCAGAGACAGGACAAGGGGCAATGGGCACAAACTGGAACACTGGAAGTTCCATCTCCATGTGAGAAAGAACTTCTTTACTCTGAGGGTGACAGAGCACTGGGACAGGCTGCCCAGAGAGGCTGTGGAGTCTCCTCTGGAGATATTCAAGACCTGCCTGCATGCTGTCCTGTGCAACTTGCTTTAGGTGATCCTGCTTTTGCAGGTGAGTTTGACTAGGTGGTCTTCAGAGGCCTCTTCCAGCTCCTACTTGTCTGTGATTCTGTGATCACCTCTCCTTCCACACAAGAGGAGGGTTCTCAAATCTGTGACTAACAAAACCAGATTATCCTAATAAATGTCAGAGATGCAAGTCACCCAAAACAGTTGATGAAGTGTTGGCAGGGATATTTCATATGAGTAATTGTGGTTTTGTACTTGCTGACCTCTAAATTACACCCCCAGCTTCTCTAGTGGCCGCACAATTGAAAAAAAAAAAAGGTTTACAGCACCCAGGAAGACAGTTTATTTATTGTTTAATGATTGAAGTCATTGTATTTTCAGACTGCTAAAGCTTAATTTGTTGTGGTATACATTATTCTTTGTCCACATAATTCTACTGGAAGTATCATTATTTATTGCTTTCTTGTTCCATCATTTCTTTTATTTCTTTAAGGCTTTGTCTTTTGCTTCCAAAACGATGGTATGTGATTCAGATAATCAATTAACACAGATAATGAACAGCCAAAGTAAGAAGTAATGGAGTGATATTTCAACAGACTGAAATATGCTTGCATAGGTAATAGTTGTAGATGAGTTCAGATTCATTTTGAAAGGAAGAGAAACAGCATAAAGTGATCTGAAATGCTGTTAAGCACAAATAGGACAGCCTGTTTGTTAGCAAGTGAGAACTTTCATAGATGATGCTTTGGCTCTAAACTTATACGATTCATAGAATCCTCTTGTCATTATCACAGGTGATTTTTGATGTCAGCTATCAGATCACATTGGTGACCTGTTCAGCCTCACTAGAGCTATATGGGAAAAACAAATGTCTCTTAAATGGTTGGGTCTGCTCAAAAAGTTGTGCTCAGAGGCATTAATCTGGCTTTGACTTTACACAATTTAGTATTTATACAAACTAAAACCTGTCAGCATGTGGTCTCAGCCAGCTGATGTATGCATAGAACCCTGTTCAAGATACACTATCCCAATGACTTGAACAAGGCAATATTTGGGAAGTTAGATTAATCTCATCTTGAAAACTCATTTTTCCTAGATACAAATGGGTTAATTTAAGTACAAAAGATTGTGGCAGCTTAGTTACCTGTCCAAAATTTACAGTGAAATACACTTATTTCCAACAAAACCAATTTTACAAAGCTTTTATTGGTGAGGAGAGTTGAAATGAAAAATACGGGAGTAGTCACTAATAATAGTAATTATCTACCAAACAAAAACAAAATAAGCACAATTCCCCTTACCCCACTGACTGGAAAATGGAAAATATAACCTCCATTTTTAAAAAGGGGTAAAAGGAAGACCTAGGGAACTACAGATCAGTCAGTCTCACCTCTGTGCCATCAGATGATGGAGCAGGTCCTCCTGGAGACTATGCTCAGGCACACAGAGAATAAGGAGGTGATTGGTGACAGCCAGCATGGTTTCACTAAGGGCAAATTGTACCTGACAAATCTGGTGGCCTTTTATGATGGAGTGACAGGGATGGTGGATAAGGGAAGGATGATGGACATCATCTTCCTGGACTTGTGCAAGACCTTTGACACTGTCCAGCACAACATCCTTGTCTTTAAATGGGACAGACATGGATTTGACAGATGGACCACTCAGTGGATAAGGAACTGGCTGCAGTTCCTTATCCACCCAAAAGAGTTGTGGTCAATGGCTCAATGTCCACGTGAAGGTCTGTGATGTGTGGTGCTCCTCAGGGGTCTGTACTGGGACCGGCACCGTTCAGTGTGTTTGTCAGCGACATGGACAGTGGGATCAAGTGCACCCTCAGCACGTTTGCCAATGACACCAAGCTCTGTGGTGAGGTTGACACACTGGAAGGAAGGGGTGCCATCCAGAGGGATCTTGACAGCCTGGAGAGATGGGCCCGTGTGAACAGCATCGAGTTCAACAAGGCCAAGTGCAGGGTCCTGCATGTGGGTCGGTGCAATACCAAGCACAACTGCAGGCTGGGCAGAGAATGGATTGAGAGCTGCTCTGAGGAGAAGGACTTGGGAGTGCTGATGGATGACAAGCTTGCCGTGAGCTGGTAGCGTGCTCAGAAGGACAACCATGTCCTGGGCTGCAGCTCGAAGGGAGGTGATGCTGCCCCTCTATCTGCTCTCATGAGACCACCACCTGGAGCACTGCGTCCACCTCAGGGATCCTCAGTACAGAAAAGATGTAGAGCTGTTGGAGCAAGTCCAGAGGAGGGCCATGAAGATGATCTAGGGGCTGGAGCACTTCTCCTATGAAGACAGGCTAAGAGAGTTGGGCTTGCTCAGCCTGGAGAAGAGAAGGCTTTGGGGTGACCTAATTGTGATGTACCTATACTTAAAGGGGTCATGCAGGAAAGTGAGAGAGGGACTGTTCACCAGGGAGTGCAGTGATAGGACAAGGGGCAATGGCTTCAAGCTGAAAAGAGGGCAGAGCTAGGTTAAACATTAGGAAGAAATTCTTTACTACGAGGGCGGTGAGACCCTGGAACTGGCTGCCCGGAGAGGTTGTGGAAGCCCCATTCCTGGAGATGTTCAAGGCCAGGTTGGATGGGGCTTTGGGCAGCCTGGTCTAATAAGGGTGTCCCTGCCCATGGCAGGGGGTTGGAATGAGATGATCTTTGAGGTCCCTTCCAACCCAAAGCATTCTCTGATTCTGTGAAAACAGGAGACAAGCAAATTCTCCTGCAACTTGGTTACCAGAAAAATTACTGTGCTAAGAAATGATTTTTAGTTTTTTTGGTATGGCTTGCAGCAATGAAACTGGAGTGGGGTGTCCTACTACTAAGGAAAAGAAAAGCTAGTTTCCATGAAGTAGATGAGTAGAGATGGGTACACTCACTTACCTAATATGTGTAAAAGTTTGGAATGGAAACATTGGGAATCCTTTCAAACACAAAAGGCACATATGTGCATTAAGAAATTGACTGTTGCAATGGGAAGACATGAGCTCTAAATTTTTATGATTTTGGACATTTGTGAGGTAGTTGTGTGGCTCTGTAGAGTATGTTTCAAGGTCATGGAATGCCTTACCAGGCAATGGTGGCTTGGTTTTGCTGTTGTAGCACTGGATGTAGCAGTGAACTTGCTTGTTTAGTCTGTCAGGCCATGGAAGAAGCAGTGGGACATGAAATCTGGGCATAAATACTCTGAGACAGAAAGCACTTCATTTTTCTAATGGCTGTTGGCTCACAGGAGTGATGGCCTTTCCTTTTATTGATCCTGGCCATGAGGGTTTCATGAGCATTGTTTATAACCTGACAGTTCAGGTAGTGCTTGGTGCTACTCACTTTTATTATCATGCTTAAGTTCCCCGTGGGTTTCTTTTTCAGGGTGGGGAACTGGTTGTCTTTCATTTGGCTGTCAAGAAAATCCGTACATGGTGTCAGCACCTGTGCAGGGCATCAAACTGCAAGACATGAAATGTAGCAGAGGGGAAGGACTAAGAATGCCTGTTTGTACCTGCCTGCCTAAGCAATGGCAGCCTGCACTTCTCTGGCTACAAAAACTTAAGTTTCTCTTCTGCACTCCTGACCGCACACTAACGCAGCTCTTCGATGAGTGCTTAGTGTGTGGTGCTGGTGTAAGATGAATTCTCCATGTTTCAGTCATGTAGATATCCCATGAGGGGTTCAGGAATTTGTGGATAATAATATTTTTTTTTCTAACAGCTTCCTGCCTTAAAATCCCTGTTAAAATTGCAGCTCATTCCTTAGAAACCTGTATTACTCCAAACGTACCGTGGAGGGGTTGGTGAGAGTTCTACTAGACAATGCAATGGAAGGCTGGGGCCATACTCCATAATGGCTTGGGCTGGGGTAGAAAAAGACACTGCTTTGCTTTTAATCTTTCTGCGACCTCCTGGAGTTTAGTTCTCAGTCATTTTTCAGTATCAGTTTCTAATAAGTTACTTGAGCTACACAGCTGCCCCCAGGCATTTCAGTTCTGGGCCAGTCAAAGTACATCTTGAACTGGCTGGCTGTCCCACAGAGACTAGGCCATCAGCTTATTGCCCTACAGCATTCAGTTCACACATGAAAAACGAAGTGCATGCAAAATCTATTTTTATTTCATACAAATGGCTTTCTTTTTTAAATTGACAGTAAATGCAATGCACGAGAGAGCAGTATTATTTGTCAACACGTTTCACTGGAGCATCCACAACATTCATTTGATCTTAACTCAAGGAATCTGATCAGCCTCCCTGGAAGGGATTCACCAAATGTACTGTCTTAGTTTTGGAAAGTGCTGTAACATGAGTGTGCCCTCATTCTGCTGGCACAAACATTCCTGTGACACTGTAAGACTCCTGCCTTGGTGTCACCCTGCGCTGCTGGAGAGGAGCAGGGGAGGTGCTGACTTTCTGTGACTGGGGTGCGTTGACACAACCTCCCCCTCCCAGGGCATGCCAGCGATGCTACCATTCAGTTCCAGTCACCTTTGACTGTCTTTTGCTAGAAAATCATGAGCTAAATAATCTTTAGGGAAAGGGAAGGTGTCAGAGGCAAAGCTCTGAGAGACTCATGGTAAATATTTAATAGCTTTCCTTTTTTGTACAGCACCAAAAGATGGCTGATCCTGCAGTATTTATTTCAGGCCTACTATAAATAAAGCATGTGGTGACAGCAAACTGCAAGCAAAGGCAATTCAGTGGTTATTGTAAAGTGCCTGCTTTTGTCTGAAGCTGTGAATACTAACCAATTCTGTGCATGTTTTAGGTCTGCTGATGGGCACGTTTTAAATCAGAACCAGATTTAGGCTGTGTTTATGCTCAGAAGAATTAGACGAGGGTTTCTATCCCAGTTTAAGAGTAAATTCAAACTATGTAAACAATCCTGATGAAAGCAGAACTTGAAATAGTGGTACTCAGACTATTCTGTAGAAACATTTCCCAAAAGCATCATAGGACACAATTAGTAAAAACAAACAGAAAATTAAAATACGGATTTGGAAATTTTTTCTCCTCTTTGAATGATTCCCTTACATTCATCAGGTGAATGATCTTTCTGTTCAGAGACTGCTTGCATACTAGAGGCAGAACCTGAGCCCATATGAATGAGAGTTGGGTTGGTTGTTTTTTGAAAGGAACACTAATGCTAGTGATAATTTGCTAGTGTTCATGTTCAGCATTGTGAGTATCTCCCCTGAAATCCATTCTCGGAGTGACTGTTTCCTGCTTGTTCCTGCCTTTCTGACTTCAGTCTTAAACTATGGAAACTGAATGCACAGTGCCAAATTATTGCTCCTTGGATGAGGCTGCAGCAATACTTTCAAACCCAGCAGTCCCACCAGGACATCAGTAGCTAGCAAAGCAGCACTCAAAGGGTTAGGGAATGAGGACAGCATCAAGACTCCAGTGAGGATCTCTGAAATACCGGATGCAGAAGTGAGACGGGTGTGACCGTGTCAGACTGGATTAAGTACAGCCTGCCTCCTGTCAGAACCCAGCACTTCACAACTCACCCTGAAGTGTTGATGAAATGTGCTGTTTGCATTTGATAACATTTCACTAGAAATTTTGGACTCCTGTCATATTTTCAAGTACAAATATGTTCATATTGTCATAGAATTGTAGCCTGAAATCAGATGATGGTTTAACAAATCAAGTAAGAATATAAAAAGAAAAAATAAAAATATGAAGCTCTGGCCTTTAAGCCAGTCTCTTGAGTTCTGCAGAAATTATGTGTAAACTTGCCAATGTGATCCTCAGCAGGATTTAAAAGTTAAGAAAATACTAGCTAAATGTCATAAATAAATAAATTCAAGCTGGTGCAATGTTAGCTCTTCCATGTGATGTTCAGTGATGACTTGGACTGGACTGAGATCTGTGACAGTCTGTGGTGGAGCCTTCCACAACTCAGGGAGCACCTTAGTCTGTAGGTAACTGCACGTACCTGCACTCCAGAGAGGGATTACACAACCTACCTTGGAAAGATAAGTAAAGCAGAAGCTTATCACAATGTGTATAAATTCAGAATTTTATGGAGATTGGTAGAAAAAGGAGAGGAGTACTAATGGTGGATGTGACATGTGATGCTAGTTATTTTATTTTGCTGACACACGTGACTCTAGAACTTGAGAGCCATCTGCATCCAATAGCTAAGGTTTCCTCCCCAAGCTTCTGATGATGCTCAAAGCATGAAAGTAGACATCCCCTCCTAGCATGCTAAGGAAGTTGCCACGTATTGCTGTGAGATGAGAGAGGTGGTCCTCCCTCACTCCTTGTGAACCAGAGGTGGATCCCATTGCATACCCAGTTGTCTCTGTATGCAGGTGTGAGAGGACAGTAGGATTTGTTAATAGATGTCAGGCTAGCACTTGGACAGGGCTGTGAGTTACTGTCTTTGAGTAGTAACATTTAATGCTGTTAAAATTAATGAGCAGCTTTTTCCATGGAAAATGAACTAAAATATCAATGTCAGTCACTGCAATAAATATAAATATATTCCTTACAGGAGCAGTTTAATTGAATGGACTGCTATTTACACTCACTGCATAAAGTGTCCTTGTTAGGTTTAGAAAAGAGCCTGGAAACTGTGGATATATGCCAAGGCTTTAAAGGGCAATGAAGTTTTCATTACGAGAAGATTCTACTTAGAGATTAGACCTGCCCTCAGAGTGCACATCACTGTCCCCCCCCACACACATACACCCCCATCCCCAACATCTTAGACTTGAGGTTAAAAATCATTTTATTTGTTGGAGAAATATTCTCTGGATGAGCTAAAGATAATCTTCATGTGAATCCTTTCACATATTATATTGCACTCACCATGGAAAGGTCAAGATGGGTATCACAGGCACATCTCCCCACAGTCAGTGGGCTGGCACAACCTACTAAGCACACACGACAGTTGTCATCTATCAGACCAACAGTTCTTGGTGTCATTCTGCAGTGAGGAAGGTGGTAAGTTACACAAAATGCTACATTGGATAGAAAGGTCGCAATGTATTAGGGCTGGGACCTTTTCTTATTAACATTGATTGGCTTAAAGATCATCATGTCAAAATGTAAATGACACGTGAAACTAATTGGAATAGATGATACAGTATTTTTAAGAGGTGCAGCGAAGAACTGTTCAATCAGGTAAAATACTAAAGATTTATTAGATCAATCTTGGTTTGCTTTATTTATGGATGTGAGGTCTGTTGTTTCCTTTGGACCCTTTTTACCATGGTGTTTTTTTCCCACCAGCCACTATAAAAGTGGTCAGGCCTCACTCTTTTTTTTTTTTTCACAAAAAATCATCAGTGGCCCCATTGTTTCTTACCACAAGAGCAGAGGGACCCCAAGCTCCTTTTTGCCTGGATTTCAGGCACCTCAAGGGTTGGCCACCTCTTTGTGCCTGTGCTCTCCCTGGCTGGTGTCTGTGGCAGCAAGGAAATGCTGTACACTGGGTACAGGCTGTCCCTGTCCTGTTTCTATATTTCTGCAATGACACCTTCAAGCAATACTTGAGTGCCTCAAAAGGAAGCAAGTTCTTTTGACGAGTCCCGGATAACTTTCTTGACTTAGACATCTTAAGACATTGAGTTTATTTCCAGACCAAGTCTCTCAGATATGGGCATAAATGGAAAGCTCACTGAAGTGTTTTAGCTTAGAAACAGAAAAAGTGAAGGCCTAAATGAGGTGGAATGTAGTTAAGATCTAATTATCCATGTTTGCTAATTTTTATTTCCCATGTGTGTCAATTAGAAATACTCTAAAAGCCATCTGGCACACTGTGAGGCCCACATTGCAACTGCACCTCAATGCCTTCCACCCTTAAGGAAGCCACTAAGAAGCCTAAAGTTGCAGGACTGCGGGGGAACCTGATGATATGTGAATGAGGTAGTCATGTGTCTCAGGTACGCTACCTGCACGCCAGGGGAAAATGAAACTGGGAAATCACTGAAGATGCTTTTCAGCTAAAGAATTTACATAAATATTTTTTATGCTTGATTCTTTAAAACTGTTATTTATTACATTTACTGGGGAGATGAGTCACAACTGGAGAGCAGGATATGGTAGGCTGCATACAAGCACTGAATATTTAGTGCCTATTCTGCTCTTTATTGACAATGGCTAATTTTTTGCCCTACACTGTTAAATCCTTTTCTTAACCCAAATGTTTTTTCTGCTCTTTTAAACTGACCATATATTTTATTATTTGTATCTTTACCTTAAATGGATATATTTTTAACATATCTCAGTAATTATAAGAAATACAATAATGAAATCATTAATACTAGATAACTGTGCTGATCCTAGTGATTCCAAGTGAGACACTATATGTGAAGGTTATATTCCGTTAAGCTCTGATCCCTCTCTAATAATTTTGTTCCTATTGCAGCCTCTTGTTTTTGACTCTGTAACACCATTCTCTGTAGCTAGGCAATCCAAATTCTGCATTTAGCCTATTGCTTATTGAGGTGAGAATAGTGGCTTCCTATTTATAATCAATGCTTCTTTATACATTTCAGAGCATTCGAAGTGTTATGGGTTTGCCTGTGCTGTGTTGAAAGTAGTTTCTGCTATTATTCTAAAGCAAGCTTTGAGAGGAACATGGGATGCTTTCATTTGATTAGTAATAGCCATAGAAAACATGTAAATGAGAAGAAGAAAGTGAAAAGAAGCCATATTCTCCCTCCAACAGAATCCTGTTTTAGCCTACTTAAGATGTGTTTTATTTGGGATTCCTGTGCTTGAGCTTGAAAAGCTGGGCAGAACTCCTGTGATGAAATATGAAGTCAAATGTGGATTTGGTTTTGGTTCACATTAAATATTCAGGTAAGCAGCATCGTGACTTTAATCTATGGAATGGATGAAAGGTCTCAAGCAAAACCAGTAAAAGATCACATTTGAGCTGAAGGCAATTCGGCCATGAGAGAGATTTGAATGAGAATATAGTGATGTCAACCAGGTTTTGTGAGCTGTAGTAAATCACTGTATAACCAAGTGATCTATTTGGTAATCCAGCATTAAAGCAAGCTCATTTTCAAATTCTTATGATGAACTTAATAGTTAGAAACAAAGTTCTGGATTTGATATAACATATATTTTCAACAGAGTTAATGACAATAAACCTTTACATGCGAGTTCAATCCGTGACAGCATAAGTGCTATAATGGGATGAAATATCCTGGGGACAAACCCAGATTTCTGTATGGATTACCTGAGCTCTCAGTAGTGATAAAGAGAAGTTTGGAAATGGTTTAAAAGTAGTGCAAAGACAGGAGGAAGAGGACAGCAAGAAAGATAACCTGCCTGAAAAAACAAAAGGTGTCTGTACACCATGGAGATTAATTGTAGAGCTTGCTGTGTGTGTCAGGTGAGTGTCAGGCACATGCTCAGCACCCTCCTTAGTGCTCTTTGGAGAATGGTCACACACATTGCTGAGCTGCAGGGATACTGCAGAACCTCCCCCTTTGTCCATAGGAGCTACTGGGGTGGAGGAATTTTAGGGCTGGTAGCCAGCCATCTATGAGGAGATGGGGGCTTCAGTAGCCAGTTGCTCTGTTCAGGAGGGAATAGGCTGGAGGGCAGAATGCAGGCAGTTCAAGAAAGAAGGGATTTTGCATAGCAGGAGAGAGGAGAAGAGTAAGGAATATGCAAGAAGCATGCAGAAATAGAAGGGGTCAGAGAGAGACCAGGAGAGTAGAACTTGCTACTCTAACATTTTTTAATACATACTCTTTTCAAAAAATCTCAGCTTTATGCATACTTTCTCCAGTTCCCTTCCTTCCACAAAACTCTTCAAGGCTTCTTCCCTTTTCCTTTCTACCCCATAATGTTTACAGCTGCCCCAACTCAGATCCCTTGTCAGAAGAAAAGGGTATTGGATACTGCCAGACAAATTCCATTTCATATGCTTTTGGATAGCAACGTCCCTTTAGGCCGGTGCCATTTATATATAAGAAGTTTTTGTTCATATATTGCTGTGGGTATATGGATGTTAGGTCTGGAAAGCATAATTGGCTGTCTTGCAGTCTGAGTGGAGCACAGCACAGGGAAATAATTAACAAATCAGTCATCCAGCCAAATGCTAATATTTGCATTTGCCATTGATATATAGAGAGCAAAACTGCTGATAGAAATGCTTTTCCATTTTATTGCAGACACAGATGATAGCCTGAGAGAAGGAAAGCAGGTCCCATCCTAGCCCTAGAGTGATTGCAGTTATATTCAAAGTACTGTGAACTGTTCAGGGTTTTGTCTCTGTGACTCTCATTGGAGTCACTAACACAGCTTGCTAAGCAGGCCTTAGAGAATGAAACTGGTATTACAAGACTCGAGTTTTCTGTGACAGGCTTGGAAACAAGAAGCTTTTGTCTGGCTACTTGAATCACTATTTAGGTGAAGATTTAACCAACACATTACTGGTCTTAGTACTTACTAAATGGACATCTCAAATTGATGAGCATGGGTAATATTTAGTCTGTCCCTATTATGTCTCTTCCCAGCCCCACCAAATTGTCAAGAATATTGCTGCATTAAAACAGATAGGTCACTGGGAGCCCAATTCTGCATGCTCTGATGTTTTGCATCCTGCTATGTGCTCACCCACACTGCTCCAGAACCACTCCATTTCAATTTGCTGATAAGTATGTAAAATATTTTCTAAGCATTTCTAACCCTAATTTCCTCTGGTTTCTTGCCTTTCCATGCACTTGACCCTTTTTCATTTTTAGTGGCTGAGACAGTAACATGCAATTATTAAGATGCTCAAAAGCAGAACCTTAAAGGAAATGTTTACTTTAGCTGTCTTGAGAATTAGAAAAGACAAATACTGAGTGGTGAAAATAAGATGTATAAAAAAGTCACATGAATATTAAAATGAACTGTTAGATCATGTCACCTCACTGCAAAGTGCAGTATCGTGCTCCCCTGAAGACACAATCACATGCTAGTGCATCACTGAACTCTTTTGCAGCCCTTTCCTAGGCAGGCAGCTCCTCTTAATCCAGCTGACTCCCAGTGAACCTTGTGTTCGCGGAGTCGGTCAAACGCTCTTCAATTAAAGATATCATTTAGATAGGTGGGAACAAGTAGAAATTTTTACAGCATTTAACTGCTTTTCATAAACTTCCATCATCTTGGTTTCAAACTTCATTAAGCTAAGAAAGAGAACCAGGATTGAGGGACAGGAGAGGTGTATCTGTGGAAAGAAAATGAATTTTAAAAGTACCGTAATTATGTATTTGGTCATCATTAAAGCTGTTTTGAGTTTTCCTGTTGGAGTGAGGCTTTTGTTTCTATTTTTAACTTTGAAAATATAGAACAGAAAGTCTAAAAGTAGAAATCAAAGTAATTGCTTCAGAAAACACATTCTTGCTGAAACATTTCAAAGTCAAATTTAAAATTGTCGGTCATTTGTGAAATCTGGACTTTTGTCCTCCTCGTAGCCCTACTAGGCAAATTGGTTTTTTGGGGCTAAAATAATTTTGCAATCAGTGGATTAAAATGTAAACCTGGACACACACGTTTGCAGCAGCACCACATCACTGCTTGAAAAGCAAACTTACATTGCTACAGGATTTCATAGAATCACAGAATGTGTTAGGTTGGAAGGGACCTTTAGAGGTCATCTAGTCCAACCCCCCTGCACTGAGCAGGGACATCTGCACTAGATCAGGGTGCTCAGAGCCCCACCAAGCCTTTGATTAATTTAAGCAAAAGAGGGAAAAAAAATGCCCTGGACTTGTAGATGTTTGTTTTTTTCCTGAGGAGTAATGGCTCTTACATAAATGATCACTTCATTCTGTGAGTGCATACACTTCCATTCCACAAATTGACTTCACCTCTTCTGCCCTTTTCTCTGGTGCAAGCATCTGGTAAATCTAGCAAGCCTCATCACTCACTTTTTAAATATCAAAGCTGTAAACATCTAGGGCAGAGTTATGTAGGAGCCTCATTGTTTTAAAGGAACATCTTGTAACCTTAAGGTCAGTGTCAAATCAAAGTCTTGGTTGGATAGCACCGTGAGTGACACATGTAGCTTGTGAGTAACGTGGAAGGAATATGTTTTTTAACATTGTCTTCCATGGTCAGGTAATGAGCAAGTGAAGAGATGGAGTGGTCTGCTAAATAAATTCCTGTGCTGCCATACAAATATTTTCCAGTGATGCATCAAACATGCAGCATGTGGTCATTCCCCATGCCTCTGAACGTGACAAGCAGCACTTCCAGCACTGAGCAGCTTTGGCAGAAAAATCCATGGCCATGGACAGAGCAGAGGGGACATTCAGTGTGTGCTCTGTGCAGGTATTCCCACGTAACTTTACAGAGATATCTGGGTGTACACAGAAATGACACCAGTAGGAAAAGGATCAGAGTCTCCCCCTAAATCTTTGTTCATAAATTGTTACAATCAATTTTCAGCAGCTCTCTGTCCTGGGCTACCACTGATTTTTCTGCTTTCTCTTTTTTTTCCTGCCTTTCATGACACGTGTATGCCTTATGAATATGATTTATTGTTTCTCTTTTGAAGCTAAAATGGGTGGAAGAAGGATACAGCTCTTGCTTCAGTCAGTAACCCTCCTGAGGAAAGTTTGATCTAGGCGGTTAGTGGTTAGCTCTTGTTCTTGGAATTTGAATTTATATATTTCTCAGAAATTCTAACTGTGCATATCATCATTAGTGCCTTTTATAATTTTCTAGCCTCTTTTTTTTTTTCAGGAATACATTATGTCAGTTAATTTCACAGGCTAAATACCTATTGTTTAACAAAACACCAGTTTTCATTCTCTCCTCAAACTTTATTTTCATACTATCTCCTTGTGAGGCACACATCTATTACATCATCTTTGTTCTCAGCTCTCAAAGTAGCATAATTTCTGTATCTTCTGTATGGAAATCTTGCAGTTCCTGTAAGGATTACTCCTTTTCTCTAGGTTTTTGTTGGTTTGTTTTCTCCTGCTTATGGAAATATTTTGTGTGGCAACTGAAGCAAAGTACACAGCTCAGTGTGAGGCTAGGTAGTAATGCAGGGATTGCCACTATGGATGTGCCCGGCTTTTGTCTAGCTCAGCTTTCTGTCTCTGATAGATGCCACTGGTAGGTATCTCAGAGGAAAGTGCAACACAGCCCTCAGTAAGGAAATAATGAACCTGACACAGAAGGTCTCCTGCTATCTGTCTTTTAAATTGTGCCATGAAAAATGCGAATCTGTACGGTTACTTGTTTTCATCCAGTCTAAAGCAGCTGCCGGGGTTTTTGTTGCATGTATAAATGTCCAATCCTTTTCCTCATGCCCTGCTATCCTCCTAGTCTCAGTGGTGTCTTGTAACAATGAGTTTTACCTCAGGATAATCAAACGTGAAAAGAAAAAAAAATCCTTGCCATTATCAATTTTATATGTGGTGTCTTTTCAGTTTCACTTAATGTTCAGGAACGCAGCTTTATTTCCCCTTCCCTACCATTCATTATTTTCTAAACCTCTGTAATGCCTTCCCTTACTCATCTCCTCTCTTGAGCAATCGGTTCCCAATGTCTCAGTCATTTCTGCTTGATTTGTGTGGTATTAAATATTATTTCATTTTTCTACTTGTCCAAATTTTGAAATTTTGTACTTTTTAAAGATGAGAATTCCAGGCATAATCCTGCTCTGTAGGTTGGCAATAGGTGATTACTTGTATAGAATTCAGATTCTCTTGAATATTTGTACATTTTTCAATTAATTTTCTCTGGTGATCCCACATGTAGGATTTCAGGGGGGTGTTCAGTGCTATGCAGGTTCTCGCAACACCCCCCCAAATCATCATCTCTTACCTGAGCATCCTAGAGTACTTCAGTTAGCATTCATCACTGTGCTTTCTTTGTTCTGTTCCAATGAAAAGGCAACTTGTGTGTTTTGAAAGCATTTATTGAGGTTTATTTTTGCTTTCTGAATGATTGCATACAGATGTTTATCCAATACAGGTGAAAGGTGGGCATTTGGAGCGGACTGTGGTTTGTTCAGTAGTGACCTGCTCCTTTTGAAACTCAGTTGTCTGAAATGAAGCCTGTGTTTCTTCCTGCAGAGAGATTTCAATTATTGCTTAAACTATCAAGTAACTTTTGAGGAGTCAATCTGGAGAGGTGTTTAGTCTCTGCATTTTAAGACACTTCTAAGTTCCTTCTTCCTGCCTGCTGCCCAGAACGGAATTTATCTGGTCGTGGCTGATGGGCCACATAGTTTGTCACAAGGTACTGGGGACAGATGATCTCCCAAGTCAGAGACTACTTCTGTCACTGGTGGCTTTTCATCATGCAGAGAAACTATATCAAACTTTTTTCTCATATTTAAGACCTTTGTAAACGAGGATGTAGAAAAAGCCTGATGAACACGACAAAAAGTCCAGGCTATGAGGCTGTGCTTCGCTTGCACGCCTGCTGAAGCTGTGCTTTTCCATGAAATGAGAGATGGCAGTTGGGAGTCCAGGTTGCTAACCTCTTCTCTTTTTGATTTTTGTCCCCAGATCTAAACGTCCAGTGCCAGTTTCAACCACAGCCCCCAGAATTGACTCCCCCAGGGCTGTAATTCCCCACCAGAAGGTATGTCACACATTTTTTTTTCTCCAAGTTAATATTCTTATCTACTGCAGTGCAGGTAAATGCCTACTACAGGAAAGAGCTTTTGCCCACCCCAAATGAGGAAACATGGAATGAATGCACAGGCAGAAAAACTGCCCCAATGAGGTGTATTAGTGATTTGTGTCTTTGTGATTTCTGATTAGTGGAACCGAAGTGTCCAGCTGTCCTCTCATGTGATCTGGTCTGACCCATTCTGAGCAGTTTGGTTTTATCTGGGCTGCAAGGGACCACCAGGGCTGCTCGAAATACACATTTGCTTCTGTAGATGCTTGGGCAAAACCCACTAGACTGTGCCTCAGTGTATCCAAATCCTGACTACAACCAGAAAGACACTGATTTGGAAGGAGGACATTTGAAAGCTTGCATCATATTGCATTCTTGTCACATTATTCAAAATATATGAGAATAAAAAATAAAGAGAAGTCAATTTCCTGAATAACAGCAAGTGTCAGAGGAAATGGATGGCTTGGATGGCTTTGTTGTCAAAGCTCATCATCTTCCATAGAATAAACGTTCATATTAGAATAAAAAGCATTCATTGACTGTACAAGCAACTCCTCATCTGTATCTTTGGAGGCACTGAGGAGCAAAGATACCTGAAAGATGGTATATATCCTTAGGCTCAAGCGCTGGGCAGACATTTGCATTGCTGACACATTTAATTAGATAAATGGAGAGGAGGTAAAATCTCCATTGCTGCAACTTAACCCTTTCTGTGAACAGCAATTTCATCCCTAGCATGTATTATAAATAAGAAACACTGAAGATCAAAATACATGGGGAATTATGTGATGTTCTACTGGTTTGGACAGTTCTGACTTCCACAGATTGTCAGTAGTTTTTGTGAACACCATGCATTCTGGATTCAGAGCTCAGAAGGTAGCATCATCCCTGTAACCACTGCAAACATGTTCAGACTAACAGAGGAGAATGCACTTGGGGAGAATGATTTGATTTCATCCTATTTTGTTAAATTTGAAATTTGATGTTTATTAGTTAAGACAGAAATGTTATTTCACTGTGGATCCTGTGAACCTTTTGGCAACGGAAGATGAAATTAAGAATTTATCTTGCTCAGAGTTGTTGCTGCTTATGAATTTATAAAAGTTATCTTGGAAAGAGTTATTGGAAGAGTCACCTAACAGTACTGTGAAATTCCTACACCAAAACCAATAGATTATTCTTTTAGTTAGGCTGGTGGTGAACTGCACCAGCAAAGTAACAGGGACAGGGAGGGGGAGAGAGTACTTCTTTTCCATCAAGAACTATACAGAGCACTGTTAGTTTTCAAGGCAGCAAGTAGATTTGTCTCCTCAGGGTTATTCACCAAGACAAGACTGACAGCTCTCAGTTGGGACCCTCAGTAGCACCTGTGCACGTATGACAAATCTGCCAGCTTCCACCACTGGCACATAACAGCTTTTGTACCTCAGATTCTCACGATTCAGTATTAGGTGCATTTGTTCCCTCACATGTGTCAGTTTTAAAATCCCTGCACTAGGTCTTCATGCTGCTTACCACACAAAACGTTTTTGCTATTTACCCTGTAGGGTAACCCCATTGTAGGGTTTTTATTTTAAAGGTTCTGAAAGTGCCTTTGGCATGAAAGATATAAAGTCACTTTACATTTCCCATTTTAACCCTTCAGAGAGAGGTGAGGATCAAAGGATGAAAGGATGAAAGGACTCAACCCTTTTCCAGGAGCATGTTTCCTCACACCTGAGCATTCTGTGCAGAAGTGCTTAGGAAAGGTTTCTAGGAGCTGTTGGAGGGAGCCTGGTCTGAAGGGACTACAGGCCCTTCTCTCTCTGGGAGAGAAGAGTGGCATTTGAGAGAAGGAATGGTGGGAAACAGGATATCTGCCAGTAGTCAGAGAGGTCTCTCAGGTGCAGTGTGTTTGGTCCAAGGTGACAGGCAGCAGCAGTGTGCTGGAGCAAGGGGCCCTTTGCAGGTTGGGGAGAGAGACATTTGTGCCACTGGTATACACTAGTAGACAATGCTAATTTTAGCTGGTTTGGAAAGGAATGAAGGGATTGAACTGCCAGAGAAGTCTCAAAATCCAGAGTAAAAAGTCTTTACTAGTGCAGACGGTGGCATGGGGATGTTGCAATAAGGTGTGTTACAGTAAATATACTTTAAACCCCACGGTTTCTTTGCTTGTCCCTTTATTACTTCTAGTCACAGTATCACTGTAGAAAGGAAGAATTGTGTGACACGCAGGCAGAAGATGTCACCTCCACCTCCCTGCTAGACAGTGTTTAGGCTTTGATGGTTCACATGAAATGAATGTGATTGCATTTCAAAAAACAGCAAAAAGCTACATTGCAAGACAGCCTGGACTGTGTTGTCCTCAAACATCGAGAGGAGCGTTTCTCACCTTTCTCTGAGTCAAGGTTAAGGCATGGCAATGTTAAAACACCTGCATGTGCAAGTCCAGCATCTACTTAAACCATACATTCTCCTGTACATTGCTGCTGATCTGACTGCAGCTTCCACTAATTTTCAAGCATGTATTTCTTCTTTGACTGCTATGATCATGGCTTATTTGTGTTTTAGAAATATAAGTGTGTATTATCTTACAAAGGTTTAAGAACGTATAAACCACCAGAGTTCTTCCCCATGACAGAACTTTCTCTATATTCCCCAGTTAACATATATTCCCTCCTGGCTCTCTTGAGCTGATAGATATTACAGGTTCTGCAACCATAAGTATGGCATCAACTGAGCTGTAGGGCTAGTATTGGAAATAGAATTTTGACTGATTTTCAGTTTCACTATTTCCTTATCTGACTAATCTCAAACTTGAAACAATTTTCATTTAGTTTAGTCAAATCTTTTTAATTTAGTCAAAAGATTTAGTCATGTCTCTTGCACAGGTGTGGCATAGCTGGAAGAAAAGGCATAACTAATACTGAAAGCATTCAGGTAACAAGAGTAAGCGTGAGTCCAAGGACTGAAACTAAGCTGTCATCAGTCAGTGAGTTCTGCAGCTTTTCAGTGGGGGCACCACACAGGTGAAGATTCAGCTCAGTGCAGTTCAAAATGTCCAAGCTGAAGCTTTAAGGCTTAAGTGTAGCTTTACAATTTGTCCCTTTACATAAAGGTATTAAGAGAGCAGCTTCCATTTTAATGTGACCCTGTGTTGCCCTCTTCATGAAACAGTGCTGAACACACTTATATCACAGTCCTAGTGAGGATCTTGTAATGCTTTCAGTTTGTTTCCTGACACATTTGGGAACCTAAGTGGCTAAGAGAAAATAGATGAAGATATGATTGACTTTTTAAGTAAAGCATAGGATGGAACAGCTGGCCAAAAGTTACATGTTGGGTTTCTTTGAGCGGTCATTTAAAGCTTTGGTGCCTCCATTTCTTTCTCCCCATACAAAGTTTAAAGCAACAGCTGCTTCTTGGCCACGTTGGGAGGTCAAGTTCACTAGTATAGCATTAAAATTGTTCTCCCGGAGTGCAGAAGGTGAATAAAAGACTGGAAAGACATTGCAATAAACAGAACATGGGCTGTCAGAGGAAGTGGACCTGAAACACTGGTACTGTTTTCCAATATAAATATGTTTCTCAATTATCTGGTTCACAAGAAGGAGCATTTACCTTTCTGAGAAACTGAGTGTTTGTAAAGAAAAGTGTAACAACGTTTCAGAATGGAAACTGAGCTGACTCCTAGCCTCCTCCTATCCCCAAGTGTTCCCTCTACGTTTATCAGTTTAAGCTCATTCACTGAAATCATGCTGAAAACACAGTTTGCCCTCGTAGAAGGGCGTGCTGCAGGATCACAGCATCCTTCTGGAGGGAAGCAGCCCATTGCTCAGTGTCAGAGCCTCCTCTTCTGGTCGGCCGAAGGGCAGCATCAGACCTGAGGAGCTGGAAATGTTCGCTGGCTTTTCAAGCCGCAGAGACCGTGAGATGGAGTGGGATGAGAGATCGAACAGGGGAACGTTTGTTTCTCCTGGCTGCGCTTCATGTGATGTAATGTTAAAAGCTGTGCTGCTGCTCAGTGTTAGAAATCTGACCTTCCCATGCAGAGATGGTTTCAGAAATGCTGCATTGATCTGGTTTTGCCTCTGAACTGGAGGGAAAAAAATATCTCTCAAATATCCTATGGGGAATGAACTGAACGAGCGATTCCTTGTCAATCACAAATGGAAAAAGGTAAATAAGCTGACTGTGGGGCAGTAGTCCTGTACATCACACACTGCTCTCGTGGCACTTCCCATTTCCCCCCTTTCCCACCACACAGAGGGAGAATGGCCACCTTAAAATTAACATGACTATTAACTCACCTGGAGGATGCTAACCAGGCACTGCTGGGATCTGAGGGCTTTTAGCATTCAGTTACCAGCATGCTGGTATCCAGCTAGGAATTCATTGAGGAGTGAAACCAAAACTCCCTCCATGGTGAGGAAAATCATCAACCACCATTCTTTATGGCAGCCCTATAATTTTCCTTTTGCCTGCTCTTAGTGTCCAGTAACACCAGGATGAGGGAGACGTGTGAGACTAAGGAACACACTGGCATTTCTCTCATTGGCAGTTAGAACTGCTACTTCATGATCACTTCTCCTCGCGTGCCCCTTTATTATGGGGTTTAGAATGGAAACCCACAGTTACCTTCGATAAAAGCCACAGAGTTCTCAGGGTAGCAAAGAAATATAACTGTGGCATATCCTTTTTCTTCTCCATTGCCTCTGTATTTCTGATACCTGCTCCGTCCCTCTCTGCTAGCATGCAGTACTCGTTTGCACAGGCGGTGACTTAATTTAGGAAGATGGCCTTGTGCATTTGTGCCTCTTTCCCAACATGCTTTCAACAAGAATCCCTGTCTTCTGCTTGCTGTTTTTCTCTTTTCTGTGTCAGGGTATAATGACTGAAGCATGTAATTCAAATGTATTTATTTAGGAAGTCATAGCCTGAAAAACGCTTTTAGGATTATCTGTTTCTACAGCCTCAGGCAGCTATTAATGCCAGCTAAAAGCTCTTCCTGTTGAGTACTAAGAAAAATGTTCTGAGTTCATTTTATCTGCTATACATTTTGCTTCAGAAAGTCATAAATGTATTTAATGTTATCATTAATTATATCCTTAGACCTTTAGGGTTGGGTTTTTTTTTGCAATCAATTTTAATTAATCAGGCTGTATTATCTTGATTTTTCAAATACAATCTCCCTAAACTTAAATATGCAATATAGAAAAATCCAAGAGGAGAATATAGAATATTTGTCTTTCTGATGAAGTCTTACATTAATGACAACTAATACCAGCAAAAGTAGAAAATCAGAGGCCAGATTATTCTCAGGCCTGATGATAAAGGCAAAGCTGATGATAAAGATGGCAGCTGGAGCAGCGCCAGCCCGAATGAGGCAAAGCGTCACAGCAGGCCACTGCCTGCTCCTGTACCGGCCTTCACTGAGGGCAGACTGTGGGCTCCATCCCTTCTTCAGGACACCGTCCCCTGCCTGTGCCTGTCACCCAGGGCTGGACCACAGGATGCTGCCAACATCACTGGGGGCCTCCTAACTGTGAGCACCTGGGTACCAGTTGTGGCTGCAGTGTCTCGAGGTCCAGAGAGAGAAATCAAAGTGATCCTTCTCGAGCCTGAGCTAGGTCGGAGCCAGGAGCTTCTGAGATAAACTACCAACTGGTATTACAGCTCTAGAGGAGTCCATAAATTGCCAAGCATTCAAATAGTTTGTTTGGTACCTCAGCTATAGATTTTTTTTTTAATCCAAAGCACATAATTGCAGACAAACAGAAGTGAAGAATAAAACAGCTCACAAGGATATAATTCATTATTTTAAAATGTGCTAATGAGATTTGGCATTCAGGGTGCTAGGTTCAAAAGGTAAACATCTAACAGATGTTAAAAATAATTTGTATTAGAATCTTGCTATTCTTGTTCCAGTCGAGAGGTATAAAATGTCCACCTGAAAGTGACACTTGTGTTCCTCTTTGATAAAATTGTTCATACTGCAGGTAGGCAGACTTCCAGCAAGTGCAGAGCTGTGGCCACTGCATGCTGCCAGCCCCTGGAAGGAAATGAAGCATTTTAACCGCAGGGTACTCTGTGCTTCCCCAAAGTGCTGAGCCCCTCCAGTCCTAGGGACTGAGACAGCGCTGTGTCAGAATGAAGCTTGAAGCAGTGACAAGGTCTTTTAAGCACCATGAGCACAGAAATTTTACAAGAAACTTCCTCAGAACTCACACGGCAACTTATTTCCTGCATTGAGTGGCTGAAAAAGCAGCATTTTTCTCTCTTGATATTACCTTTTATTTTGGCTTTGCTAAGCTGCATCAACAGCAAATCATTTCTGAAACTGAAGCGTAGTGCCACATTTACCCAGGATGAGGTTTTGGTGGAGTATTTCTCATCTGAGCACCAGCACAGACTCCTGTGGGTACAGGGATTGCAGGAGAGATTCCTCTGGCTTCCACTAAGACAAGACACCCTGCTGTCCTAGTTAGGAATATTATCTGGGACATGACTGTAGGACCACACGCTCATCACCTACGTACTCATGCCCACATTCCTTCCAGGGTACGTGGTGCAGACCTGACTAGAATAGATGCATCTGGTCTGTTGGGCAATACCTGTTCTCAGTCTTGTTGGTGTGCCTGCTAACCGTGCTGCATGGCCTGGTGAGCATGAAGAAGAGCCTGGGAAAGCCAGGCTCTGCGTGGGCTTCAGTAACTTGCAATGTACTCATGGAAAGTAGAACGGTGTGGTTTGGAATCATTGTGTTTTTACAATAATGGCATTGACTTTCATGTTTGTATATTATTTCAAGTGATTCTGACCTCAAGACAGTTTTATAAGATTTCTTAATTACCCAAGAAATTAATGGACAGCATTGTCATTGTATAGAACTGTTGCTATGAGGTTGAGTAGTCTCAAATGCTCTTTTAATGTTAAGCTTTATTTGTTGATTTCAACTAAAACCCAGTAAAAAATTGCCTGAGTATGTTTTGCTTCCCTTATGTTGAAGCAGTGCGATTCTTTGTTGAAAACCTCCCCTGAAAGGTTGGAAGCTTTGGGCCCAGTCTCTTTATTGCCAGTGTATCAATATGTTTGAAAGCAGTAATTGCAGATATATTGGTTTTGCATGTGTTCTATGATTGCTCTTTTCTTTTTTTTTTCTTTTCTTGGCCTGCATGTTTGCTACTACAGGAACCTGCTTGGGAAATCAATGGCAACAGAACAACCTTCAGTCCTCTAACTAACACAGCGACTGGGCCTGTGGGTAGTATTTTAGCAACCAATGGAACGTTTTCAGGCTACCTCAACAAGCAAGAGATCAGCTTTTCCAATAGCTCTTCCTACTTAAAGACAACCACAGTTAGATCCTCCATGTCCTCTCAGTCTGTGACTCCTGACATTTCACCTGCAAAGAGTAATCTAGGTTCCAAACTAAGCCCAGGCTTGACTGATGGCAGTAGTCCTTTACACCAGCTGAGCCCTGCGAGGCAATATAACAACCCCATTGGCCTGTACTCAGCAGAGACTCTAAGGGAAATGGCTGAGATGCATAAATTAAGTCTCAACCGAAGGGCTTCGGAAGGTGGACTTCCTAGAGGGTAGGTAACGTGGTAAAATACTTGATATTTCAGTAAGTAATGAATTTGTTGGAAAATGAATGTAATGGTACCTACCCTATTGTGCATTTGTCTGGTGATGGTGATGAAGGCCTGGAACAAGCATTATGTCTTCCCGTCCCCCCACAACATACACACGGTGCCATTCCAGAATAACTCTTGGTCTTTGGTATCTGGATTGCCATACAGATTGGCAACCAGAGCATGAGGAGAAACAGTAGGATGGGTGGAACTGTGACCATCTCGGCGTTCTGGCATTTAGCCATGGGCACTCATGCACGTAGTCGCATAGAAACGGGGATCACTTTAGCCATTGCAGAAGCTGCTGTCGAACAGAGCTGATCTTTGGTGCTTTCCTAAGGAGAAATCGCTATGGCCAGCAAATCGGACATGCTAGTCTGCAGGAGTGTCCTGCTCTAATTCCTGCCTTAATGCATTGGCTTTCCTGTCTCTGCAAACTGAGTCAAAATTGCAGTGTTCTGCATCCTCTTGAACGTTGTCTGTCTCACATCCATTAGCTTTGCTCTTAACTTGTATAGAACAAGGAATGATCTCCAGATACTACCCAGACAGCTCAATCCCATGCTGTCAAGCTTTTCAGTGTTACTGTATTGCAGATCAGCTGTTCTACGAGTAGGTTTCTGAAGTGAGGAGTTTGAACTACAACACGTGAGACAAAGCAATGAGAAACAGGTTTTCCTAATTTTTCTGCCTTCATGTACTAATTTTCAAACAAATCTCTAATTTATTTATTTGCATTTATTTAAAATGGAGATAAATGTCTTATAATGTATATGGAGAAAAGCTTACTTTTGAGACTAGGGACTTGCCCGTATGAGGACAAGCAGGAAGTTTAGGCAATCCACTTGAGGTCTGCTAGCAAATGGATATTTTGTAGTACTTTATATCCCATTGCAGAAGGTCTTTGCAAGAGTAAAACCAAGAGGGATTAAGTTGTAGCAGAGTAAGGATATTTTTCCTTATAAAAGAGCATATACACATTCTAGTGATTCAAGCTGTTTAGATGATTCATTAAACCTCCTTTGAGCACTCTGCATTAACAACCCTAATTAACTTATCTGAAAAAATCCTATCCTCCCTTCTCATAGTGGATAATTAAGAAAGGCAATTAGTGTTTAAAAGAAAATTTCAGTTACTAGGCGAGATCAGCAAAATAAATCTCAGAATGTTTCTCTCTTAATTTCCTGTTATCTGAGGAGAACTAATCCTTGTCTGATTTCAAGGTTCAGAGTTTCTGGGAGTGTCTCTCACTTCTCCTCCTCCCAGTGTCTTCACAGCCCTCCTTAATGTCTTCCCAGGTGAGGTGAAGGGGCAGTATTTTGGATGGCTCAGCATCCTGGCCATTTCTTTGTGATCAGAATTATGACCCAGCTGCACCCATCACTCGCCGAAGTCGATTTGAACCGTTCTGTTGACTCCAGAGGGGGTTGGGATATGACTGCATAATACGACAGTGACTGTTGGGCTGCAAAAAAGGTGTATCTGCTGGAAACACCTCACTGTGTTCATTCTGCTGCTTTGCCCTGACTTATGTCTCCTTTATACCTACACGCTAGCACTTGCTGTGGCAGTGCATGGAATTGGATAGCAAGGTTCTACCTCAGAACAACCATCTGAGATTATTTTCTTGGTTTAGTTTGAGCAGAATTTTAGGGAGTTGCTGTCTGTTTTCCTGTAGCACTGATGAACAAGAAGGAAATTTATGAAAAATCATCTAAATGTTATATTCAAAAAATTCAGCCTTTAGCCCCTAGCCTGTGAACAGTCTGAAAAGGTGAAAGAGCCCAGGGCTGTCTGCTGTCTTCAGGTAATAGAGATTTAGGGAACTGTGCATCTCCACTTACATGCAGAGAAAATTCAGTAATCCTGTTCCCACTCCTACTGGAGTGTTCCCAAGAAGTGAGAGGCATCTGAAGAGGGTAACATGGAACTTGTAACTGTATTGGGGCTCAACATGTCCATGACAGTCTCCATCTGGTTGTGGATATATTTGAAGAGGGCAGAAGGAGAGCTGCATGAGCTCTGCAACATCAGCTCTGGATGTTCTTATCACGTAGTACGACAGGAGACACTGTCTAGAGACTGTCAAGTTGTGGTGCTCCAACACCAAGAATTTATTATGTGTTCATGAGCCTGTGCTCAGCAGCATGGTAAACGCTCTAAGAAAATTCAGGTTTGGGGGTTGGACTTCAGGTGTGTTTCATGTTTCAGAATGACATCCTTTTCACCAATTCCCTTGAGCGTAATTATGTGAATTGCTGTTAGAGGTTGAGCTAAACCCTTCAGAACATCCTATCAGAAAGCTAAAATTAATTTTGAGATTATTTCCTTCATCTACAAAGTATTAACAAAGCATCTGTTTCTCTGATACCCTTTCACATTAAAGCTTTATCACCCTGGCCCAGGGTGTGAAATAGAGGTGGCCTGTTAAGAGTGTGCAACTTGACGTGCTGAAAGCTCTGGAAAGGGGAGTATTAATAAATACAAAGAGTGAGTCATAGCTTGTAACATGTGGTTCTTTTTCATTCCAGAGTAAGTTATTTTTCACGTTGTAGGTCAAGGGCAGTAAATACCTGTCGAGTACGTGCCAGGTGGCTTGGGTTACGAGCTTCTTACTGTGTGACCTCTGTGAGCAGCAATTTGGGCCTTTCATACGTGGCCATATTTAGACTCAAGTTAAAATAATGTGTGGCTCTGAATGGGAGGGAATTTTCTCATCACATACTAAACATAAAGAGAAGCAAAGCTTTTTGAATGAAGCTGTAGTACCCTCTTCATATCAAAAAGACCTTTACTGAGCCATGTGGCTGTTGAGCCGTTCTTGGTGTGTGCACATAATGATGAGTTTTACCTTTGAATGTATTTCTGTAGGCAGACAAGTGGTTCCTCTAATTAAGGTGTGTTTTAGGGACAGCAGTTCTGTCTTTAAAATGTTATTTTGTGTGCAAGGCAGGGGCCCAGATTAGAAGATTACAGCAGGCATCCGAGTCCACTTCAGGAAATGATACTATTACACTACGTTTCATTGTAAATGGGTGCCCAGCTGTCCTGCACATACCCAAAATGGATGTAGGATCACTGATGTGCTTACAGGCTACAGCCTGTTCCTAATATATCTCTACTGGTTCCTGTAACAGACTGATATATTTGGCATAATGCAGGGTTTATGAAGTTAAAAGAATATTCTCGAATCCCAGAGTCTGAAGAACAGTAAGGTGGTCTGTGATTGCTTTTCCCTGGAAATGCACAAGTGCAAAGCCTTTCCAGCAGCTTTGGCTCATCTGAGTGGTTTTCATCACGGAAAAGGCACCTGGATGAGCCAGCACAGAAGGACTGTGTGTAAAAAGAAGCTGTAATATCAAAGGTTCCATGAGGTAAAAGCAGGAGGAGACAAGTCCCTCTGACAGTGAAATGTTGCTGTCCAGTATTCGTATCGGTCCCAGATCCAGAGATGGTAGAGCAGTGAGATGGAAGTCCCAGAGCCAGTTCTGTGAACAGCATTCTGTGCAGTGAAACAAGAAGGGGTGTTTATTAACTGAGCCTGGAGTCTCATCCTTTTTATTTTGCACAAAGTATGATGAATTACTCTTCCCCCAAGTATGTAAGAGAAAATATGGGTATTCTGAGCTTTGAAAAAACTAAGTTAAAATAAATGCCATAGCCCATTAATGCTATTCAGGCAACCAGCAGTGAGTTGTGAGCAAATACTGCAACATTACAGTCTGAGCACACTGTCTGTGTGTCACACCCAGCCCTGGCCTACACAAGACCTACAGTGAGTTTTGTACTGTGTCTCTTTGGAACTGCTGTGCAAGCCACTGTCACTTCTTGTTTACAAGTGAACAGCAGGATGGAGCGGGATGTAGCAGCAACATGTGTACATAACAGTTTGTTCACATGTGTACATACCAGAGGGAATAAAATACCCCGATAGGGATATCCAATAAACCCCACATAATGCATGGACTTGCTTTATTTCATGTGGAATAAATTAGGAACAACTATTCTGAAATTAATTGGCTTACACCACTGTTGGCATAACACAGGTAACAGTCAAATTTAGGCCAATAGTTTGTTAAACACAAAGGCATTTTCCTTTGGTTTAGATTTAAAACATCCACCAATATATTCTTTGGATATTCTCCAGCATGTAAAAGACCAAAAATATCAGTCTTGCAATAACCAGCTCTGAGGGCAGCCTGAGGAGAACAGACTTCATCCCTGAATTTTAGTATCTGGGGGAAGAATATAATCTCCAGTGCTCATTTGCTATTTTCAGATGAGAATAGGCTCTGCAAATGCCTCTTTGTTCCCTTCGCTCCCCCCCNAGTACTTTTACGGATGCACAGCACTAAACCCATGTTCAAGGGTCAGCCAAAATGCCACGGTACCCTACTAAGTCCTAGTGGATCAACTATAATCCCTACGTTTTTTCCTTTCTTCATCACATTGGGGTTTTTAGGCACACGTTTACGTTTTGTTCTTATTTGCCGATAATAAAAGCCTGAGTGAGCTTTTGCCCCACTGTGCTCTAAAAGCTGTTGACTTCTCTTTGTTCGCTCAGTTTTGATGTGATTTGTTCTCTCTTTCTCTTCCTTTAGGTCATAACCAACACTGCCGCCAAGTTAGTATCACTTCTGTGCAGTGCCCAGCATTTGTGTTACGCTCTGTGTGTGAAGAGTTGCTTTCTGGGGTAGCATGTTCCCTCGTGCCGCTGCCGTGCCTGCCTGCGAGCGGAAGTGGGCTGTGAAAAGCGCTACCGGTACGGCGAGCGTCCTGGGCTGCCGCTGGTGCCCAGCGGTGCTGCTCCCGCCGCCTGTTCGGCATCTCTTGGCCATGTTCTAATGCTGCGAACGGAGCCCGAGCCTGAGCTTGCTTGGCTCTTGCAAGTGCTTCAGAGACTGTCGTTGTTACAGTCCAGGCTTAATTCCTCCTAACTCTTCACAAGTAGTCCCCACGCCTTCGTGGTTTGGGAGACCTTATCTGAGCCTTTTTTGGTACATTATTAGTGATTTTTTTTTTAGCCTCAGCATTAAATTCATTTCCAGAGTCCCACTCCACTAAAATTCCTATTTAGGTTGGTCTGAGATACTGTCGTAAACCTGTTCCCCAGACAAGAAGCAACCATTGGTTTGAAAATGTGACTGATCAGCTTTACTTAGGGAAGTTCACGGAATCCTCCGCTGTCTCTAAATTCCCGCTTTCTGTCTGAGCTGAATGCTTTTCAGAGATTGCTGGACAGACTGGGTTAAATTCAGCCAAAATAAACAATTATAGTAGTTAAATGTCAAATTAGAACTCACAAGAGAAGGTAAGAAGTAGCAGCATATGTGAAATAGTATTTGATGCCTACAGTTTACACCGATCCAGCATTCTCTGTTGATTTGAATGAGGTGTGAGTGTGATGTCATGCAACTGACGTAGCTCCTTTGGAGTGACCAGACTCTAGCCACTTTACGTGGATAATTATTCTGTTGCGATTGTCTTGGAAAACAGAAGTCACATTGTAGAGGTGTTGTCAATCTTACTTGCTTTGGAATTTATTTTTTCCTGGTCCTTTTCCAGCTTGGCTGAAACATCCCCTGGCCTTGTGGGGGGTGCTCCAGCTGTCTCTAGGGTCTGACCTCTGCCACTGTCCCAGAGCACAGCACCCCTCGCAAGCCCTAATAGCTTCTGTTTACTTTCAGCGGCACAAAGAAAAGTCTGCAGTTGAAAATCACTACCCTTTTCTCTTATTTCTATGGGAATCCTGTTAGCTACGATGAAAGTTTTGCCTTGGCACGTGTAACGTGACTAAAACCTCTTAAAAGACACCACTGAAACTCTTCAAATACCACCAGTGGAAGCCTAAATCACTCCTGCTGCCACCATGAGGGACGTTTAGGCTGTTCTAAGATTGCTAGGTTTTTTTCCTAGCTTCCCCCCCTCCCCCCCTTTTTTTTTCAATTGACTGTGGAAACCAATTGCTTTGAGCTTTATTCTTTAAAAAGTGGCATATTCTACCTCTGTCCTTTCACTCACACAATCTCCTCGGATCTTGGGTTTACCTTCAATACTTCTACCAGTGGAGGGGGGGCAAGAGCACACTAACGTCATGGTCTGGAGGACCTGTGTGCTCCTAATTGATTGTTTAGGGTATTAGAAGGGAAAGAGGTACCACTGTTCAAGTAAGGCATGTGCATGCTGAAAAGTCAAGAGATGAGCAACGGCACGGCTCTGCACATCACCCGTCAGCAGGTGATGCAGTGTAACAGTAGCACTGTCGTAGCTGGTACGCCGTTACGGCGAGACATCTGAAATGTGAGAAAAGATGATTCTCACTCTCTGAATGTGTAACGCAGCTTCCCGGCTCCCCTGCTTGTGAAGTCCCTGTGTGGCTGTCATACAGCATGTGCATGTTTATGGCTGTTCCTTGAGCATGTGGCTGTTAATGTTCCATTTGGTATTTGGATGATGGGTTACTCTATCTCTCTTACTGTCCGTCTCCAGTCGGGGCATCCACTCCAGGGAACGCTGAAAGCATAGTGGAACCCTGGTCTGGGTTCAGAGGTGGTATGTCACCTTTGGGCATCTCCAGAAGATGAAGTTGGATGGCTGCCAGCTTGACTTGATTTTCCTTTTTCCTTCATGTTGGGCTGAGGGCTCAAATTTAATACTCAGACACCCTCAGTGCCAGCCCATTGCAGAGAGGCAGTCTAGGGGTCTGTAGCCGGAGAAGCTGTTGTTCAGTCACGGTAGCTGATAAACTTGTGATGGTTTTAAACTGAAAAGGAGAATTGTTCCAATCGAACAGGATTACATTTCTCAGACCTGCTTTTTGGGGGAGGTAAATCCACTTGCAGCTTTGGGGCTCAGTCCAAAATGAAACCTCTGCAAACTATCCATTATTTCCCACGACAGGACTCTCAGTTTTGCCCAGTTCGGTGAGTGTACAGAATCTGTACCGCTGGCGGAGATCCGGCTGATCTCCCATGGGTTAGAGCAGAGCAGGCACTTCAGTGACTGACAGCTGAGGTTTAGCTTTCTCTCTGAAATGCCAGGCAATACTCAGTCCTAACTCTAGAACAGCACACACCCAGGCACTAGGGGGAAGCCAGCTGCTCTTTAGGTGAAGTCCAGCATTAAACTGACTTGTTCTGTTGCAATGGGAGCTTCAGGTAACTCAATTTCAGGGCTCGATTTGTCGAATACAAATCCTTCCTTATAAATGGAGCCACTGGAAAATAGAGCAGCTACTCCTCCAACTGCAGCTGCCCTGCCAATGGCAGTGTGGGATCTTTTATCTGACTGAGCATTTATCCTGCTGCAGCCACACTTGGAGTTGGCTGTACAGAGACCTGGGGCAGATTAATTTAGTCTTGACATGAAAAAGCACAAGTACTGAATTTCACTGTGGTTAATAATCCAAACAGGAAGTACTGGAACCTTCTACATACCAGAGGACCTGACATCTGTTCACCCCATTGCACTAACTAGCCCTTTGTAAGACCCTTCTGAAAGAATGAATGGATGCAGTGAATAAACGGGGAATTCTCTGCAATGTGTGTGTACATCAGTGGGCAAGCATATATATGTGTTTGTGTGTATATGCTTGTATGCATATATGTATGTAAGAACAGAATTCTAATCTAAGTATCACAGAACTACCAAGGATTTGTCATGATTTTTTGTACAATGACAACCATTTCACCTTCTCTTCTGTGAGCTAACACCAATATGTCACCACCTTTACCTGTTACTTGTTACTTACATTGTCTCTTGTCCTCTGAGCAGACACTTTTGCAGTTAGGTGCCACAAGCAGACCCGCTGATGCTTCTTCTCTCACTTAACTGTCACGCCTTTCTCCTTTCTTCCCCTCCCTGCGGAACCTCACTCCTGCATAACCCAGCACGGAGTTCACGGAGCGTTTCAACCCCAATGTCCTGAAGGACTCTGCCCTGTCGACACACAAACCCATTGAGGTGAAGGGCCTGGGCGGCAAGGCGACTATAATTCACGCCCAGTATAACACCCCGATCAGCATGTATTCCCAAGATGCTATCATGGATGCAATCGCAGGCCAGGCACAAGCCCAGGGTGGAGAATTCGCTAGGTAAGGTCACTGCCTTGTGCGGAATGCTCTTTCTCTGCATGATACATCTCACAATCCCTACGTGCATGACACAGCAGCTCTTCCTGGACTCTTTTTCTGGAGTACCTTAACACGTGAAAAATACAAATCAGTCCTCCATATCTTTTGAAAGCATTCCATGGTCTTGCAGTTAAAGGAATGGATAGTTAGAAAATGTAACGTTTCTGGTTTGGTATTCTTCCTGGAACTGGCAGTCCCCACAACAATGAGCCAAGTGCTCTGTGTATGGCACCGATGGCTTTCCCTTTCTGACAGCCACGCTTTGCAATAACCTCTGTATTGTATGTGTAACTCGGAACGGGAAGTGGGGGGGTGGTGGAATTTTTACTGATACATGGAGAATGCAAAATACTTATTTAGACCTTGCTGCTGTGCTGTGCTGTGCTGTATTATCCCTGTCCCTAGGTGAGTGCTGACCTGTGTTTTGTGTATATCCTTTGGGCTATGGCAAACCCTGCTGATCTTTGACGAGTCTCCTTTCCCAGCACATGTTTAGGGTAATGTTAAACTTATCCACAACTGCTGGGCTTACTTAACTTACATGTGCGATGAACGTAGCCAGGTTTCTCTCTTGCTGGGCATCTTTCCACCCAAAGCAGAACTCATCTTCTTTTCATGTGGCACCCAAATACAGGTATAGCAACATACTTTCATGGAGCTTCTTTTCAAGATGTTAGCTGCAGGCTTACTCAAATGGTATCTGGGTTATGTCTTTGTGCTCCCTTTTGCTGGCCATTTATTTTCTCTTTTTTTAAATTCTTGTTATATCCCACTAATTTTTGCTCCAATATTATTCTGTTGTTCATCCCAACTCTCCCTAATGCTGGATGCCGAACAATACCTTTAGTTGGTTTTGATCTCCGTGGGTGTAAGTAAACTCGTACAAAGAAGGGAGTCCATTCTGTTTGTGTTCTTCACAGTGGTTCACAGCTCTCACAGGCATGCCTTACAGGAGACATTTTATGTTACACTAGTGTTTTCTACTTAATGCTGTAAGATGATACAGTGCAAATGATGTTTAAAAATGTTACCTATTTAAATGGTGAGATGATTATAAAGTTTCACTGCTGAGCACATGGATCCCTTTTGTTTTATAAACAGGATATTAAAGGCATCTCTCAGATGCAGTTCCAGTCACAGGAGTGATTGCTGGAGCAGAAAATATCATCCTCTTCCCCCCCACCCCCCCCCGCCCACACCCCAAGGAAGGGAGCAAAACATGCTGTTGTGTTGCAGTTAGAGGAAAATGCCATTGCTAGAAAATCCCAGGTGGGGTGAAAGAGCCCAGAGTGCAACTAGAACTGCAAGACCAGCACGCTCTCCAGAGTGGTTAGGGATTTCCCCTAACACATGGAATTGTGAACTAAATCATCTGAATAGAGAGGCCTGACTCAGAAATCACACGGTACTAATGAATAGCATTAGTACATATGTGCATCTTCTGCAGAAATATCTGTATGAGATGTTTGCCATGTAAAAGCAGACCAAACTGGGTACTGATTCATTTTGTTTCAAATCTGTGCCTGTAATTTTGCCTCAGCACTTAGCTGCTCTTCTTTGGGCTTTCCATTTTATGTTAGAGATGAGCCCTGAAGCCACCAGGTTTGTGTAATACAGATGGTAAGTATGTTCCGACAGCAGATCTAAGGGGCTTCTGTTCTTTCTGGCAGACAGCAGCTGGAAACACTGCTTACTTCTTCTGTCAGCAATGAATGGAAGGCTTGAGATAAGAATTCATTTTCTGGTTTGACCATTTGAAATCATTGATGTTTTAACTTAATTAAGTGAGATAAGAATCAAGCTCTTGTCATTTAGAAAATAATGCATACATACTGGATCACCATGGACAAAGGAAAGCATACAAATTATTTATACTGCAGCTATTCAGACCTCATGCTTGACCTTAAAGGTAGAGAAATTTCAGTGCTCTGGCTTTGCCTCTCTTCTCACTCGAGGTTGCCTTTTTTAAAAAAAACCCTGGTTTTCCTATACCAAGAACCAAGAGTTGGTTGCAGTAAACCCATGTGGTCAGTACATTTCCAGAACATTTCTGACAGACATATTCTAAATCCCATTATCCCATTTTAGCCAAACTCACAAGTTGTATAAGTAGGCATAAATCCAACAGCTTTATCAGGATTAAGATCAAACAGTTCTAGTAACAGAATCAATAAAGTGGTTGTACAAACCAAGTCTGGGGTATCCTCTGCAATAAGTCATCTTGCCTTGCTGTTTTGCCAGTCAGCATGAACCCATTGTTGTGGGGTTTTTTCCCTCTTAGAGCTTTCTTTTAATAGCAGGAATCAGTCTAATATGCAAGTTTTTTACTCATTATCTACTTAAAGCTGAGCAATGACTCCAGGGAGTGATTCACATCATAAGCCATAGTTTATCATGAACTCCAAGGAAAAAAAAAAATCACATTGCTGCTTATGTGAAGAGGTTTGACTGTTTTTAAAGCTTGTTTTAATGTTAATAACGTGTGACTTGTATGATGATATGAAAAAAGGGGACATTTTTTAATTGAATCCTACTAAAATACCTTAGGCTGTAATATGAAAACCCTTGAAAAGCCCTAACCCATTTGTGAAGTGGTTTTTTTTTCAGTAACATCAATTTAAAGTAATATGCTTAAAGATGCGTGATATTTCTGCACATACACACCCAGATGGAAAAAAATTAAATTAAGAAGAGGTATAGGAGAGGTATTAACATGGTTATGTGCATCTTTAGGCTGTCTGTAAGAATCAACTGTCACATTTAGGTTTATGAAATGCTCATGATCAGCGATGCGCTCTATTTTACGCTTCCATGCTGAGTGGCTCATATGTCCTAGTTACTCATCTACAATATAATTATGATTTTGAAAAAAGAAAAGGGCCTGTTGCATTAAAGACAGAGTTGGAAATATTCCAGTGTATTGCATTAATTTAGTTCTATTTATGTGAGCATGTTTTACTCTGCTAAGGAGTTTAATTCACCAAGCTCCATTTCCTGCCTGAGTCATCTACCATAAGGATATTAATATGTCATATTCATGCACGTGTTCCTACTGTGGGATCTGTGGTCCAGCCTCCAGTGGTTTTTTACTGCCTTTAAGGTAATGGCATATCTATACATATGCTCTAAGCTACTCTTTTGTATATTGGTCGTAATCTCAGAACAAAGCATTTCAGCTAGGTTTAAACAAAGGAGTTTGAACTGTCTGTGTCTTGCACACCGCTGCTGCCCACAGTAGCCTGTGGTTGAAAGCAGCAGTACTACCTAGCCAGCAGTTTACTATCCACTCTACAGCTGTCTGCAGCTGTGAAATTTGCTATCACATACAGCAGTTCTTTAAGCCACAGCAGGATTAAAAAGTAAGTCTGGGGATACAAAGTTGTTTTGGCCAAAACCAGGCAGTCACCTATGAGGGTGATACAGGGCAAGGTTCTGTGTGCCTGGTCAGTACTAAAGCATCGACCCAAAGCGTCTCTGGGCACTTGAAAATGGGGCCAGCTTTTGGGGGGACTTTAAGTGGGCCCTTTACAGTGACAGAACCTTTCAGTGTAGCCAGGAGGGAGAATTGGCATCAGAACTGTCACGAGGAGGCTGCTGGGTGACTTTTGGCGCTACGGGGAAATCTCGGTGCCATATAAAGACTGTTTCTGCATGAAGTCAGCAGGAGGCAGAACTCAGGACTGCGCTTCCTTCCCTGGCCCTGTAAGCCTTTCTACCAGAAGAGGAAGACTACTGCTCCCTCTCCCACCTTCCCTCTGAAGGAGGATTGCATAGGAGCAATGCTGGAGGAAGACACTGATGGCACACCATTCCCAAAATAAACAAGTGCACGTTCCACCTATATCAATGTATTCAGCATGATTACTTTTCACTGAATCAGTACCTGCTACTGTTTAGAGATGGCAAAGACAGGTGTCTAGGAAACAGGAGCTAAAAGAGGAGCTGGAAAATGCTGCTTCCTCCTACAGGGCCCCTTCCACGCTGAAGGACTTTTATATTTTGTGGCAGACCTTCAACTGAAGAGTTGGTTTCTCTTGAAGCTATGCTCCATCCCGTGACCGTGCTGAAACGTGTAAGAAAACCAACTGAGTTGTGTGCCCTGCTGGGTCCTCAAGGAAGCGAGAAGCTATACATCCTGGGGGTTATGAGGACTGCAAATACTCCTCTAACATGAAACATCCTAAAGAGATGTCCACAGCATACATCAGCATGAGCACATCCCATGCTATCGTTAGGTGCAAAGCTATGGGAACAGCATGTCTTACGCACTGCAGGAGGAGTGTGTCAGATGGGAAACACTGACAATATGTGTTTATTACAGGGTATCTTATGCTGTGTGTCAGATATCAGACATGCTCCCTGGCTTTTTCATTATTCCTCTCCAGCTTTTAAATGACAAACCAAACTTCTCTGTACCTTTTCTCTGCACAGTGCTGTCTTAACACTAACTTTGAGCCTGAACCAAGGAAGCAGCTTTTATAGCAGGTGACGGCTCCCAGAGCTTTATAGCAGTGACTTAGTTGGACCAAACCGCCCTTAACTTTTAACAGGGCCATTTCTCAATTTTCATGAAGTCAGGCACACTGCTTGCAAAGCTCTATATGGAATAACATGTTAAAGCTGTTACAATAAATCACTTGCTTCAAAAATAGACCTTATATTTAGAGAAGTCATGGAGCCAAGTTACTCCAAGCACACATCATCCCCTCAGTGTATATTTCTGCAGCTCTGTTAATATTTAATTTTATCTGTATGCTATGCAGAAGTTATTTTTGCAGGGGAAAAAAAACCGCTATTAGGTTACTAAGTCCATTTCTAGCTTGCATCATAAATCAAAGAGAGGTTACCTTGCTTGTGCTACAGAGCTTCATATCTTTGATTTTAGGTGTGCAAAATTGGAGGTTTCTTCCTGGATATATCACTTTGCAAAGTCATTAGAGATGTCCTAAGACTCTGAGATACATTCTGCTGTTAAAGGTTTCAGAGAGAAAATACGTATGCATAACTATGAGTACAAGTCCAGGTTTCTTATGCTTCACATTTAGTAGCCAGTGAAGCCAGAGTTATGGCAACTGGAAGTTTAATTCAGAGATTGGCAAAGAATAATCATCTCTAGAAAAAGCTATAAAAGCCTATCACATTTTAAAAATGAAATATATTTTTTATTTCTAATTGCAACCTTAAAATACACTGGCTGAAACTATAAGAAGATGTAACATAGACCAGTGTCAACACAAAGCCATTTTAATAAGAAATAATAGGGGACAAAAATGCTCAGCTAAATAAATGTTTTCACCTGGCATACTCCCCTTTATCACCACACATTATCCTAACCACCATAAGCTTCTGGCTGCATTGGCTGAGGAATCATGACCAGACATTTCCAAGCATTTCCACACTATTTTCAGTATAGAGATGTGAGTGATAACAGGCCATTTCAAACACAGAATCATATTCTCAATTCTCATAAAACTGATCTATGCATTTTTTTTCAAGTGCTATTTTCAAAGTGCTTTCTTGGATTGCTGTTACTGGGGGTGAGAAGCTGTAAGACCTGAGAGGCTGGGATGGTGAAAGCTACCGTGTGCTGTTTCACAGCGTTTGGCTTTCTGAATTGCAGTACCCTTCCCATTAAAGATCCTCACGTAGACAGCGCCTCCCCGGTGTATCAGGCTGTGCTCAAAACCCAGAACAAGCCTGAGGATGAAACCGAAGACTGGAGTCGCCGCTCTGCCAACCTGCAGTCTAAGTCTTTCCGCATCCTGGCCCAGATGACTGGAACTGAGTACAGTAAGTTCAGTTCCTCCTCATCTTGATTTTAAATTCATGTCCAGCTTGTTGTCATTCTCAAGTGAGGACTAAGCTCTGAGACCTCTGGTTGTAACTTGAGGGAACTATGAAATCACAGTGTTCAATCTCCTCTTAAGCTTTATGAAGAAAACTCTCTGATCTGGCAGAAGCCTCACTGTAGAAGTCTGACTATACAGTAAAAGAGCATTTGGGACCCTTACTTACAAATCAAACCTATGCAGGGTAATCTTGTATTTTCTAGAGCTGAGACATAACCTCAGATCTCATTTCTGACCTAGAGAGAAGGAAGTTCAGAGACCTTTCCCACATCAGGGGGAATACTTAGTATGTCCTCCTCATATAAACCTACCCCCGCCTCTCATGCTTTCCTACCAAAGAGCAGACAGGAAAGAGCCATCTGTGGAATGATGGCCTACAGCTGTGAAACACTGCTAATAAATTAATGAGAAAGTCATTGTAACAGTTACATTCCTGCTGGCGTCATTCTTCCCAGCTCTAGGGACCTGCTCCTCTCCATTCAGTTCTTGCAAAATCCACTGGTGCAAAGTCAGTATGGATGCACCTTTTATAATCTTTGATAGGTTATAAAATAATTTATTATTTCAACATAAAGTAATTTTCTTTCTTTTTTAACTGAAACACATTTTGCCTGCAGTGCAAGATCCAGATGAAGAAGCCCTGAGGAGGTCGAGGTAGGCAACTCACTGTGGAAAACATGGCTTTCTTCTTGTTGATAACCAAATAATGTTTTAAAACAGCATTAATATGAATGGATGTTATTATCTTTTTGTCTTAAAATATTCTAATACATGTACTTAAAAAGCACTAAAATTAAAATGCTATCAGTGAGAGGCACTCAAGTGATACAGATAACAAATTAGCATGTTTTAGGAAAGACAGTGCAAAATTCCTGAAGTGTGTGTTCAAACCTGAAAGCTCTCTGCACATGCAGCTGTTATGTACTTGACTGAGTGTGTGAATGCAATGAGTTCCTAAGACCAAGCCCTGTGTAGCTACTTGATTGTGTAAGTGGATGAAAATCTATAATGCTGTGATAGCACTGAAATTTGTGAGCAATTTATTTGGATGATCCTGTGACTGACATTTGATTCTTCTGAAATGATACAGCAAAGGAGTTCTTTCCATCCAAAGCTGTAATCATTTGCTTATGTTTTGTTTGGAATGAATACAACCCAAACTTGCAGAATGTGGAAGCACAGGACTGCTTTTGCTAGAGGATAAGCGTATTTGTTTCATATGATCTGCCAACAACACTGAAAAAAATGGGTATGTTCAGAGATACAATAAAGAGCTAAAGATGTATCATCATCTTATGTTGTCTTGTACAGCTGGGAAATAGATTTGTTAGAAATTCTTACGTTGTGCTTAAAAACTACAGTTGAATCAGAGCATCTGATGCAAGCCTGATTTTCTGTTCACATACTTCAAATCCCTGTATCACGTTAGCAACTAAGTCACTGGCTGGGCTTGTGAGGTGTCTGATGCTCAATCCACTTTCTTTTTCTGTATTTGGGGTTTATTTTTTTACTGACATGTAGCTTCTATAAAGGTTCTGAGCTTTTGATCACAATGCAAGTTACAAATGTTGAATCAGTGCAAAAGATGTCTGTAACCTCCCCTGTGACAATACCATAAGTATACTCTCAGTGTATGTTTGCTCTAACATTGTAGTTGACCAAAGTTCATGGCTCGATGCCTGAACACTAGGCTTGACATTGCATCCCTCACAGATTTACTTCTTTCCTCACATGGGCAAGCCTAATTCTTCTTAAATGTATTGTGCATTATGTGTTGTGATGTAATAGCATACATTCAAATCCTTATTACGATGGGATTTCAAGCATTGTGCTGAACTTAAGTCTCCCATACACATCTGAGAGGACTAAGTTGTTCCAAAGGAATGTTCTTTCAGGCTGTAGTCTGTGGCTTTGGGAAATTCTAGATACTGGAAATACCTCGTGGTGTCACAAATCCTGAAAACAATAGTAACGCAGCAACACGTGTCTATTGCATGTTCTGTTCAGTGTCAGTTAAAAGTATGGTACTGTATCCACCATGCTTTGCACGTGTTCTGCAGCTGTGGGGTATCTCACAAGGATAGTTATGGTTACGAGTGTATTTCGGCACAACTGAATTAGCTAAAGAGGCCTAAGGGCGTTCATGGCTAACCACGGCGGAAGGGAATATCGTAGCAGAGTGGCTACATGGTACCTGCCCCGTCCTGGTGGTTCAGCATCTACATCAAACACTGTACACGCTCTACTGCAGATGTGGTAGTAACAGCCCCGGTTATGCACGCATCATCCATCATATAGTGCTTCTGGGGCTGGCTGGACCCCTTCTGTTTAATTTGGCAAGGCCCACCCACTTTGGATTTTTGCAAAGGATGGAAGGACCTATGTCAGATGCACAGAATCCATACCTTTCTCCACTCTTCCAGCACAATAATGGAGTAGAAAGTCCTCTTCAGTATCTGCTTCAAACAGCCTGTACAACCACACCTTTCTCCATGCCCAGTTTGGGGTCCCCTAGAAGGCTTCCTGGGCTCCTGAAAGCAAAAGCTTTCAGGGAAACTGTGGAACCCAAGTCTTGCCAGATTCCATGCTGCGTTAATCCTGTGAACTGCTGGCATTCTAGAAAAATCCTTCCTGTTCCAAACCTGAAACTACCAGAGATTTCACAGTGTGGGGTCTCCAGGCAAGCTGCAAGCAATCTTGCTCTAGTGCTTTCTCTTGGGTCTTTGTGTCAGCTCTTCAGTGTAGTCAGCACCAACTGTGTGAAGTGGTGGTCAGGTTTCTTCAAAACACCCTGGGGGGGAGATTGGGGGTGTGTGGGTGGGAGTATTGTTTATTTTTGACAGGCCTGTTTTACATGACAGTCACTTCCAGACTGTTGCTTCTAACTTCATGACATAAGCTATAAGTGGAACCCATAAAGCTCAGGCATTCTCAGGTGCCAGAAGGTTCCTTTCAGTTAGTGTTAATGAGTGTGTTGCATGGCTGTTTTTTGCTCATGCTGCTGCTGTTTTGAAGGCATATCATAACTCTGTGAAAACCTTCTGTGGCATTATGCAATATTTTCCAGAAAGATGGTATCCGTTTCAGGCCAAGCAGATGCTTCTGAATACCCCTCCCTCCAGTGGAGGGGCATGTCTTTATAGCAGTGAGGGAGTTCTTAAATTCCATGTGAGACTCGCTGTAGCTCACGTGCTCCAGCGTAACTTGAAAAGACACCGTCAGGAAGTTTCCTCACTTTGCCTTGGAAAACTTTGTATCTTCTAATTACTTAAAAGCATGAAAGAGTCATGCATCAAGACTCCTCATTATGAGTGTTACTTGCGTAACACTGTGTTACTAGGAACAGAAAATGTGGAAATATCAGTGGATTTTTTTGGCATTTACTCTTTATTGTTCTGTGCTTTATTCAGCCTGAGGAGTGAGACCAGCCCAGACTGTATATTTGTTTGGCCAGTTTCACTCTCAAGTCCTTCCTGCTGCACTAACGCAATTGTCTTGTGTTTTGGGTGTAAATAAGGAGGGGAAAATTACCTTGTTTGCAATTAATCAAACGTACTTTGTAAAGAAGAAGAGTATTTGCATTTCCATTCTGTTGGGTATGCTACTCCTTGACTGTGTTCTTACCCTACATCTTTCTGCTTCCCCTTTTTATTTACAAAATCTGGATTTAGGCCAGCGATCATCTAGAAAAGATTAAATATTGAGAGGTGCTGAACATTGCTTACAACTTGATCAAGTGCCCCAGCCTGCAGTAGCAGGGGTGTTCACAGGGGATGGCTGATACTTCACAGGACTGTGCTGTGATAGCCCCCTGTTAGTTTGCTTTTTGATACAGATGACCAGAAATATCTATGCAAACATCAACATTTATACTCGCTTATGCTGAGAAAAGCTGTAGAAAAGCACTGCTGAAACCTGTGGCTGATGGTCCATATAGGAAGTACAGCAGGATATACATCTATATAGGCTGATTTAGGCGTTGCAGAGTGGAAAATATTTGCATTAATCTTGCTCTTTATGGAGTTAACTTTTACTGACTGCTCAGTTGGGGAGGGGGAGGGAAAAGCCGAGAGAATCTGCTGGCAGGAAAACAACGGGATTATTCCGTATTTCTAGCAAAAGCAGCCCTGTAACACCGAGCACAAGACAAAGAATATGAAGCTGTATCGAGTCACTTCTCAGAAGTGCACAACTACAAAACCTTTCGTACGTGATCCGACGTGGATCCCCCAGTTCTCTTTGTGCTGACGTGAAAGCTGTGGGAAAAAATCCAAATAAATTGCCGTTGCCCTAGATATAAGGCAGGGGAGTGATAGTCATGGTCCCTAACCCCTTCTTTCTCCCTCCTTTCCTCTCTCTCTCTGTCTCTGTCTCTCTGTCTCTCTCTCTTTCTTCATGCCACAGGGAAAGGTTTGAAACGGAACGTAACAGCCCACGCTTTGCCAAATTGCGCAACTGGCATCACGGCCTATCGGCGCAAATCCTTAACGTTAAAAGTTAAAGGCTCACATTTAGCAGGCAAATACACCAAACAGAGAATGACAGTAAAAGACTAACTGCTGTCCTGAGTTAGAGCCTAAGAGTGTCACACACAGACTTACCGGTAGGGCCTCTCTGAGCGCCTGTCTTTGGTAGATTTCTGTTGTTAGCCTGGTAACCGTTAACTGTCGCTGAAAGCAAAAATAAGGATATGATCCAGCTCGTGCCCTTCATTATAAAGTAGATTAGCTTTTGTCCTTTACTATATTAAATGTAACTTCAGTATACAGGAAAGCATCACTATTGTACTCTCTTTAATTCTAGAAGAAAATGTAAGGGAAGTTATCGACAGAGTTTCTTTAGAGGAGTGAGATTTTTACTGCTGTAAAAATAATTATCTAGGAGAAAGAGATGAAAAGGAAAACTGGCTGAGCCTGGCCTAGACTTTGCTAAATGTACAACCTGCTTAGCTTGCACACTTGAATTAATGCTGTTTGAAGTAAGATATTAGCCTTGTCAAGTTATATTTCTTCAGTATATTACTCTGGTAGAAGTCATTTGCTGAAACCATTGCTGTAAGTTTTCTGTGGGAAACCTGAATTTGTCATTACATGGAAGGGAGAGATAGGTGTGGCTGCTCAGGATCTGTGAGGAAACGGCAGTTTGCTGGGGTGATTTAGGAGTGAGAAGAATACGTAGTGCTACTGGGGCACGGAAGGTTTTAAAAGCATCTTGTCAGTTTTAAAGAATGTTGCCCATTCTGTATTGCTCTTGTTCTGACCCACATTTTTTTTTCTGTATATAGCAGCATGCTTTATCTGAAATAAAAGGATTTAAAATGAAAATAATTATGTGCCTGTTTTACACAGTACTTTATTCTGTTTAAAAAAAAAACAACAACTGCTTCAACTTGTTACTGAAAGAAGAATTTTTCTTTCCACTATAGAAAATTTGGTTCAAGAGCTTTCCTTATAAACCTATAATTCTTTCTGATCTTTAAATTAATCTGAATTAGGATAAACTGAGAAAGCAACCAAAAGAACAACAGAAATTAAATGTATTAGGTGTGAATGAAAGTAAGGCATAATTAATACATACCAGATGACAACCTATTGATGTTATTGTTTAGCATTTCCATTTGAGCAGTCTGCATTCTGTGGGAATAATGTATTAATTTTTGCCTGTGGGAAGGCACTTGAGACATTGCTGGTGCTTAGAATGGGAGCTTTTTGGTTCCAAGAATGCTTTGCTTTCAAGCTCTGCTGGTAAAGATGTGGTAAACCTATACCAAATGTTTCTATTTTCTGGTTGAAGTACGCCAAGAGCAATGTCTCTTTCCTATCTAGTTTATGCTCTGATCATTAAATGAAACCAAAAATGCAGCTTAATTAAGCTTTGTGGTTTCTATAGAGAGTTGTTGGACCTCAACGGTCTGCGCCAGGGGTCCCCCAGCACTGATTGAAGCAACAGCTTCTAGTGATAAAACACTGGTCTCTGCCCAGTTAGTTTCACTCTGCTGCAGCCCTGCCCAGAGCCCTCTATAATTTTTCTTTCACTGACTTCTGTAAACTGCAAAATAGGTACCTTTTTATCCAGTAGCAATAATTCTGATAAAGCATGAGATGAGGTTGAAACTTCTACACTTCTGGCTCCTTCCAAACATCTGGAGTTTATCTCAACAGTCCATACAGGAACAAAGTTCACTGAAACTCCTGTTGTTTCTCTGTGTTATAGAAGGAAGGAAAAGTTACTGTTCCTGGAGGATTTTGCACCAAATATTGCAGCATTTAAAGGAAACAAAATCTAGCTGTTGTACTTTAAAAAAAAACCAAACAAAACATTTTTAGAGTATTATTTAAGAGTCAATGAGCACTAGTTTCTTTTAAAATGCATTGAACTTTTCTTAGATGACTAAGCATGCCATTTAATACATGATGTTCAATTCTACTTTCCTTATGGGAACACAAACACATTCTGATTATTCTATCTTATTAGTGCCTGTGGAAAATCAGCATAACTGCATGAAATAAGAGCAACATTGTAACCTTCCCTGAATGTTGCTAAGATCAAACTTTAGTTCAGAGTGAGTGAATTTTATTTATAGGTGGAAAACTTGGACAGAATTAACTTTTTTCATAAATATTAAATGTACCTAAGTAGAAAAATCTTCCAGATCTAATTTTCAACCAAATTAAATGGTTTTCTGAATAAGTAATAAGACAGTGATTTAGCTTTAATAGGAATTGTGTATCCTTAATGTCCTATGACCACAATATGCATACTATTTGTTTCAAATAGTCTTAGTGCTTGTACTATAATGGAAAAGAACAATTCTAGGTGTTATCTTAATGTTTACACTTAATGTTATTTTAAAGGTATTTTTTAATAATCAGAAAAACATAGTTTGATCAGATATTAAATTAATGCAGATGTAATTAAGGAACCCCTTCCCCTTAGCTCTGCTTCAGTAGATTTAATGATTTAAAAAAACAGTGCATATAAACCATGTAATCAGAAAAATAGTCGGAATCCTTTTTGCTGGAGGATACAAAATAGAATGTATACCTTCTCCAAGCCTGTAGAATTTAAATTTTTGGTGTAGTCACAGAGAAGGAGTAATAGGAAAAAATCTTTGATAGCTGGAAACTTTTGGAACTTTCTCAGTGGTAAAGACCTTTCTTGAAGAAGCTGTCATTAATCCCTAAGGCAAGATTGTTTGCTATTGTGCATTTCTACTGCTTGGTCCAGTCTCTCTCAAAAAAAAAACAAACCCAAAAAACCCCACAACCCTCCCAAGTAATGACCCTTTTTAATTAAATTATAAAAAAGAAACTGGAAAAATCCAACGGACATTTAGGTTAGCAATTCTCTTACTCATCAAAAATCTGCCTGTGTGTTGTTGTGGTGATCTTGAAGTGCAGAAAACGAATGTTGCAGATTTTTCTTTACAAAGCTATTAAGAGGCCCCATTTTTCCCTCCTGAGTAGGCAGCAGAATTCTTCTGTAAGGTGGAGAAATTGGGCTGGATTTGTTGTGCTGCATCTCACTGCTAGAGACTGTAACAGGCTTACCCGATGAGAAATCATTAACAGCTCAAAGAGCCCACTAGCTTTGTTCTAGCTAAAGGTTGAGTTTGGACTGGGTATGTCCATCTTTAATACGTCCAGGCTTATCTCATGGTATGTTGCTTCTCTCTGCATCTTGCTGTGTTTTTTGACCATTTGCAGAAGAAGTCTTCTGGTTGGCCTAGCAAAATTAGTCTGTTCATGACAGTGAGGCTTAAAATAGGTTCCCAACTGAAGACTTGGTGAGTCATGTAATTCTTTAACCTAGTGCTGATGACAGGCAGGTATATCTGTCCCACATTGAATATATGTTGAACCATGACTTTTGGCTGAGCAGAGGACAATGGTTGGTGGCAATACTTTCTTCTAAATAGCCACTGTGCCATAAATATAGTAAAACATAGGATGTGGATAGAGATATTACCCCACACCCCACCCCCCC
>VZTU01026684.1:168164-185329 GCA_013400835.1 Zapornia atra
ATGGGGCGAGGGAGGTGTGCTAACCTGTATTTAACATCTCGTCTTCACCATCTCAACCTTCTGCATGTTCCTATCCAGCCCTTAACTTTTGCATGGGCAGAAACTACCATCGCTTTTAGCCCCACTGTTCATCCATCACTTTGATCCCCACTGTGCACCCTTTAACACTCTCCTATGCATCCTTCCGCTCATGTAGATGGCTAACCAAGGCACCAGTGCACAATGCTGCCCTTCTCTGACTACTGACTTGCACTGCCTTCAGTCCAACAAGGAAAACTCAGCTCTTGCACGTAGCAGGCTTTCCAATGTGTACGTGTAACCCAGAAGTACTCAGTTGTGGTCTGTGAATTGTCAGATTGGCTCACAGAGCTTTCTTTAGGGTGAGCTGGAGAACTGGCTGATAGGATCGCCTTGGCACTGCTTCCTTTTATTCTGCTTCTAAATTACATTAATGTCAGCAAAATTATGCTGAATACTAATAACTTCCTAATAGTTTATTTCCATGTAACCATTTGTTGTAGTTGACCCAGAATGTTACATGATTACAAATGAAAGAGAGGGAAGATAAGAAAATCCTTTAGAAAATTGGAAATAAAATGTAACCCACATTCTGAAAGAATAACAACTGTGATTATTCATACCACTTATTTATTTGGGTCAGAAACTGAATAGACAAGACACGTTAGGATATTTCAGCTGCAGCTTCAGGCTTAGGATAATACCATGTAGAGAAAAAGTATGAATTTTCCTATCATTGATGTGCACAAATTAAAAAGTAGCTCTAAAACCCCACCAGGTGAAATTAAGATCTCTGCATTCTTTTTCTTCACTTCCCTGGAAAAACCCGAAGTCATTATGAGACAGAATACTTTAGTGGAAGGGTGCACAATGCACGATTTGCAGTGGTTTTGCCTATAATGGCCACAAATACAAACAGAAAGGCCCGATCCCAGGTTCAGGTCCCTGCTGGCTGCTGCCTGTGGGGCTGTAAAAAGCTATAGGGAACTATTCAGATGACTCCGATTGCACACTTAAGGCTGAGAGAGGGAGTAATTATCTGAAATGTATCCCAGCTCAAATTGCTTCACATACTCAGAATTTTGCAGTCTTTGTTCTCATTAAAGTGATGTCTTTGCTGATGAGCTAAATCGGAGTGCGCTGGCATGCCAAGTATCACTGTGTCAGTCTGGGGAAGGAGTTGACTCTGACCAATGCCAATGCTGCTGTACTTACAGCTGCGTACAGCGTACAACTAGACACAACTAAAATGCATCCATAGGAGGTATCTGCTTTGATTTTTTTTTTTTTTTTTAATCAGCTGCTTTGATTTTCAAACTACTTGTTGAGAATGAGTTGTTGGTTGGTTTGGGGTTGTTTTCCACCGAATACGTGGTAATGCTTTTCCTGGTCTGTGGCCCTGCCTGCTCAACCCAGGGCGCCTTCTGGCAGAATCTGTTTCCCTGCTTTGTTAGGCAGGTGTACTAGCAGGATAGATCGCCATCGTTTTCGGCGTGGGCTGCTCACATTCTTAACTACAGTGGCTGAAAAAGAGAGACTAGCTCTTCTTCTACTCCTTTTTTTCTGATCCCAAGCTAAACTTTAAACTAAACTGCATGATAGCTGTCTTCTGTCCTCTCCAGTTAACTGCCTATGATTTCTTTGTGTGTTTTATGGTGTCTCTGTTAAATTCTCAAAAATACAGCTTGGGGGTGGAAAAAAAATAAAGACAAACAAGTCTCAATAGTTTTATATTCATCTGACCATGGAAAAATTCTCAGCTGCAAACACAGAAAGACAGAAATAGCCTCACTGGATCACAACAGCAGTTAACTGAGCTCAGAGTGCAGTTTCCAGCAGTGTCAGTATCTCATGCCTTGGAGACAAAGATGTTTAGAAGGAAATAGTGAAATAGCTGTCTCACAGCTTTGTTCCTGGGCACCCTATAATTTATTTTTTTTTACTTAAACTTCTTAAAAGCAACTTTTCTTTTTTTTCCAATATGTTCATGTAAATGTAAGTCCATGCTAGGATGAAAGCTAACGTAAGTCTAATAAAGAGAAGTTCTGCAAATCCACACTACACTACTAGAAAAACAGTACAACTTTTAATTTCAAGAGATATAGACCCTAATAATCTGTCAGTCTTAATAACTGTTTTTCTTTGGAAAAAAAAAAGGCCAGTATATATCTGTCAGGTTCTACAGAAAACTATTGGATTATTAATACAGGAAAATACTGGTAAACTGAATAGTAATATTTATTTTAAAATCTGTGATCTGTTATTAATAAAGAAGAACTGATACTTGAAATAGCTCAGATTCAGGAGTCTTATGTCAGTCCTGCCATGGACCTTCTTTTTGATGATGAGGAATTCTTCTGAGTTTTAGTTCCTCATTTCTAAAATGAGAAAGAATGGTCTTGTTCCGTAAGAATGGGGAGAGGAGATAAAATCAATTACAGTAATCAATTACTGCTTCTGTACTGAAAGAAAGAGAAGTTAAAGGACCATGTGGCCTCTCAGGATGCCTGATGTTACTTGGGGCATAAGATCAAATGATTCTGTTTCTACAACGTTTAAATGTAACCGAAAGGAGCTATTCAGGAGAGTCTAGATCTGTTACCCTCTAAGGTAGATGGAAGGGGCACAGGCTCTACGTATAAGGTCACGTTGCACATAGATGTTTGGGAATCTGTTTGGGAATTTGTTTTTGAAAAATAAAATAGAATGGGGAAGTATTCCAATGTCCAGTGCATACAGTTGGGATTCAAGAGACTTACTTATTGGAAACTCTCTGAAGTTTCTTCAGGCTCTGTTTAGGATCCAGTAGTACACACAAGCTTGACTTGCAAATGAATTTAATGTTTTGTTTTTCAAACTTTCGTAATTCCTCCTAGTGTGTGTGAGAGAAAGACTCTATTCCTATCATTTCATTCACCCAGTCTTTATGACCACGTCATGTAGCATATCTTTACAAAAAAGAAATATTTAATAATTTCTATTCTATAATATCCTGTGATAAGACAGTATATGGTATAAATTTAATTTGAGATGATTTCCAATATTCATTTGTGGGAGTTGCACTGTTCTCTCACAACAGCCAGTGACTAAGGCCTTTCTAGCAAAAGCTGTTTCAGCTGGGGACTAAAAGGGCTGCAGACAGAAAAAAAAAATATTTTTAATCTTTCCCAGATAGCTCAAAACTGCTATACAATACTGTCAGTTATTTGAGCTGCCTTTGTAGCCATGGAGATGTAAAGTACTCATAATATTCTGAGCCAAATTCCTTCATGTTGTGAAGTCATCAACTTCACTGACCCTGCTCCAGGGATGTATTCAACTCAAAAGTAAAATTAATTCTGCATTTAGTTAGCAAAATATGTGATTGTAAAGGCTGGGAATCCAGTAGTCAAAAATGCAAGTATTGCCACTAAGAGACACTTCTGGTCTTGAGCCGTTTTCACTGTTAGCCAAATGGGAATTACTCCTGTTGACTGGGAAGAATTCCCAGAAGCAAAACCATGAAGAAATACTGTGTGCCTTTGCTCTCTGCCTTTTCCTTTGCTTTACTCCATGGAAGTATGTTTACTATACTTCCTTCACTTCTTAACCCTCATGACTCCCCTGTCATCGTCACTCAATGTCATCCTACACTTGTACGCTCATGGAAAAAGATTTCATGAAATCCTGACCTCCAAGTCAAGTGCCTTTTTTTTCTGTGTTCATCAGTACAGCCACACTAGCAGAGCAGAAAACTTTGGATCAGATTAACAGTAACAACAGAAGCCTAACGCTTCTGCTGCTGGACCCCAACTGCCTGTCTTTTGTTCTTCCCTGTAATTTCTCATAGAATATTTGGTAACACCAGAAAGAAACAGTGCTTTATTCTTTTCAGGCTGATCACATTCTTGCATGATTATGGCTCTTGGTATACTAACACTTTACCCAACACATGCAGAGTTCTAATCCATCCTCCTCTGCCTTGTTTCATCCTGGCTTTCCTATAGCACATATTCCAGTGAATTCACAGCTTGGTTACCACAAATACAGTGTTTGGTTTCTCATTGCTTTGGAGTGGTGAACAGATTGATCTTATTGGGGTATTTACTTTCAAAACAGGTTCTTACTTTCTGACCATATTAATATTCTTAGTCAGACAGTTCTGAGGATCACTTCTACTTCTGGGTTTGAAAATCTGGTTTCAATTGATATACTTTAGGGGTTATACAGTTAGAGGTTTTAAAAATTTGTAGATGGCACCTATGCCCAGACCTTTGCTGTTGTAACCTGGACTGGTTTTTGTAACTTTATTGGAGTTAAACTCTTTATTGGAGTTAAACTATGGAAAGTATATGTGAACATACACATAGATGTATGTGTACATACACATGGAAAATATTAATAGCCTTCTAAACATAATGTAAGGTAATGATTGGAGCACAACAAAGTGACATAAAAAGTACATTTACCTTTTTTGAAGGAGTTTTCAGAAAGAAGATTCTGTTGAGTAAATGAGGCCGTTTGCTTTGTATTTTGTAATTTGAGATCCCATTTATGAAAAAAACGTTCTCATTTGGCACATTTAAATTTTAAACGTGTTGAAATTCCAGCACAATTCCTTAAATAGGAAAGGATGCAACCACCCACTAAATTGGTAAATATTGAGACTATCTCAATTACTTTGAGACAATCTCAATTGGATTTCAAACATAGCAGTCTAAGACTAAATGACTCTATGAAACTACCTCCATCTTAACTTCTTACGTAGCTACAGAATTCATTGCACTTAAACTGATCAGCTACTTTTGTCAGCTTGTGTGTGTATTTACAGAATAACAGCCTATTTCTCTATCACTGAAATTCAGACTGACTTACTTCTTACCTCAGTGAAAGAATGATTTAACTTGTTGCTAATGAAACTTAGGTTGAGAAAAACAGGACTTACTTTGGTAGGACAGAGAATTTTTAAGAGATTCCAGACATATAATCCACCTTGCACAAGCCTTTGTTGACCACTTAACTGCTTATTACTTCAAAATATTGGATCCTTGAGGACTGCCCAAGTCTGATTATTTTTACTGCTTGGAATTGGCATCAGAGTATGTTCTATTGGCATATTCTTGAAATTTTCATGGAAGAGGGAACTTATTAAAGCCAAAACTGTGCCTGAAATTACATACATGCATATGGTGTCTAATTTGTAACTGTTAATTTTCCTTCATTTTACTGCAATATTGAAACACAATTGTTTGCAACTGAGAAGACACATACAGTAAACCCCCATATTTGGTGGGTTTCACTTGGAGAGCTGAAGAGGTGTCTCTCAACTGTATTTCTGAGCAACCACTCTAGGATGCTTTTTGCAACCAAACATTTCTCCTCTGCCCATCTTCTTTCATCTTTCTTCCTGGTATTGGTTGGTTTGGGGGTTTTTGCCACCACTGGCAATTGCAATTACTTTATTCATGCTGTATCCCCTCCTTTCACAGAGACAAGGAAAATGTTGCTGCAGCATCAGAAAACAGGTAATGTTTGCTCTGTGTGTTTGGCTTTCCTCCTATTCAGAGTTTACCTCTACTTTCCCCACATGGTTCTTACCTCAAAACACGTTAAATCTGTGCGCTGCTTGAGATGGTTATGAATGTAGAGGTTTCAACTAAGTGGGTCTGCTGGCATTTCATTCGAATGTAGGCTTCATACAGGTCTGTGAATGGGGCAGGGAAGGACCATGTTTTTTGGAACTTATGAACCTGCAAAAGAAGAAGCTTCTATCAAATGCTCTTGAAATGGGGTATTGTTGGTTTGTGATGCAGTTTTAAGAACAATTTCCATTTTAAACTTTGTCTAGATGATTCAAGATACTTTTAAAGTCTGATTAAGTTTATCATTTTGGAATTTTAAGAACACTTATATATCAAATTCTTGCATATCTTGATTTACCCTTGATGGGTTAGGAGGTTTAAAACATAGTATGTCTGCAAGTTTCTTCTTTCATTTAAAAAGTTGTTTTCTTCCAAAGAATCTCAGCACATTTTGCAGTTACATACACAAATGGATAGTTTTGTATTAGTTCATGTACTAGAACACACGAGTACTGAAACACAGACACTTCCTGAGTGAACTTTTTAAGGAGTAAAGAAATGCCTCTTATTAGTGTGTGATGAAAATAATGTTATCTCACTGCTTTCCTATGACTTGATTCCCACATAAACAATGGAAACTTATTTTTACAAGACTGCTCATGTTGGAACAAAGGTTGCGCAGAGCTAAAACCCAAGTGCCAGCATTATCATTTCTAAGGTCTGAAGCAATGGCAACTAGCACTTGGAATAGTAGGGAAAATTGATTTTTATTTTTAAATTAATTTTGTCAAAAGAATGCAATAAACCCCTTGAGTCCTGTATAACAACTGTATATATAAATTAAATGGAATTGAAAAAACAAGTAATACATGTTAGCATTTCACTGGCAGTTTCATTTGTGTGAAATTGTCTACAGGACTGTGCAGCTGCTGCACTGAAATATCTCTTTGTTTTGCTGTTTGGGTTTTTTTATTATTATTTCCTTTTATTTTACCAGGAACAAATATGATGTATGACTGGTGTTAGTATCATACTCCATTGCCTTAATCCTGCATGGTTTGTCATACCATAGCTTTACTCCACCTCCATTATCATCGCGGCTCTGCTATGTGTCTCATTTTGATATTCCTACCAATATGGTTCCCAGATTGAATACAAGATAGCTTTTTTAATTCTAAAAGTCCTTCCTGGTCTTAAATGGTAATAAACTAATAAGCTATCAAGATTTGCCATGACTTCATCTGCAATATCATGATGATCTCCTATCGTATAAGGAATTTGGCCATACAAAAATAGGACACAATATTTACAGATACAAATCTTCGTCCAGGAAAAAGACAAGACAGAAAAGCAAAGCCTTCATTATTAAACCTAGATTTAACTTGACATTTCAATTATAACATTCAGAACTTCTGATGGGTTTTGTTGCTTTTTTTTTTTTTTCCTGAAGGCTTTACTCCATACAAATAATAAGTGCTGTCTTAAAGGGCCAGGTATTAGCATTTTAAAATGCTGCTTTACTTGCTATGGTGGACAGTGAGCACATGTTTCTCTGAAAACTAAACAGTCAAACTTCTGTTGAAGTACCAGCTGCTTCTGTGGCTGGAATTCTGTTACTCAAAAACCTGCTACCACCCAGGAAATTGGTGACATGATCATAATAAATAGCTCATTTACAAATCCCCTTGTGATCTTTGCTACCCAGGCCTACAGCTGCTGCTCATGCACCACAGTATGTGACCTCAAGCATTTGGCATCCTCCTAAATCAGGCAGCATGGATGCCAACATTGACAATGCTAAGCCAGTGGCCTCCAAGGGGTCTGTGAGGTTTGGAGTGGGTCCAAGTCAGAGGGAGGCCAGTTCCATCACTACTGGCCAGAAAGTCCCTCTTGCTTCATCCAGTAATCAAAGGTACACTGCGGTGTGTAACTGCATAACTGACCCGGTTTGGAGCTTTGGAATGGTTTGGTAATAACAGCCTCTAACTCCTTCAGATGGGAATGCCCATTGCCTAAAAGGCAGCTGTCCAAGTTCTACAGACTGCAGCAACTTCTAGTTCATGTGATCAAGTGGCACTTTTAAGGATCTCACCTACCATACAGACACAACAGTCATTAACCACTTTCTGCAGAGGAACAGCAGCCGATATTGCTTACTGTATTTCTACAGACATCCCCACATTCAAATACCATGCTCTCCCATGTTAGGTCTTTCTCCTTTTTTTTTTTTTTCTACGAGTGCTACAAGAGATAATTTTTGCCTATTTTTTAATGCTTGTTCCCTATATTTTCATTTCCTTACAAAAGATCTGTTGGAGGATTCCAAACAAAAATAACCTCATGAGTTCCCTAAAGGAGACTTAGTGCTGCCTTAAGAATTCACTCAATAGTTATTTGGACATAAAGTCTCAGAATTTAGGACTTTAGCCAGAGAAATAAATGTATGGTGCATTTATTTTTTTAATGTTAGGGTGGGTTTGTTGCTGTGTTTTCTCATTATGTTTGTTAACCATTATTATCCTCTTAATCTCTGCTGATCTGTAGCCCTTTTCATGAGTGAAAATCAGCTGAGAAGACGTGTGTGTGTTTTCATATACCTAACTTACATGGTGCATTTGTGTTTATCTGTTGCTGCAAATATGGAGATGTTTGAGGGCAATAACTTCCTTTGATTTTCTTTAAAATACAAAATACTGTAAAGATTAAAATTGTACAAAATTACTGTATTTTAAAAAAAACCCCAAACCTGTTACAGAAGTAAGAATGAAGTTGTTATAATAGATGATCTATTTTACATTTATCAGTTCTTAAAATTCTTCTGCAACTGAAGAACTTAAAAAAAAAATCAGATCGAAAATCTAGATGGGAGGCAATCTTGAGGGGAAAAGTGTTTTATTTGAATATCTAAATAAAAGTATTTCAAATGTATAGTGGTTAAACTAAAACCAGACATTTTAATCTGAATTCTTTAAAACTGAGTTAAAACATTGGTGATCGACTGCACGTAACGTATGTAATGAGATTTTAAAAATTACCTGCTGCATTTCTATTTACTCCAATTCCTTCTTCCATTAATTAACGTGTTCTACCCTGAAGGAACATGCAAGCCTCTAACTTTTTAATTACATTAAAAAAAACTATTACAAAAGCATACAAGATAAAATTTGGTTGTATTTCTTTTAGATTTTATAAGGTATTCCAGTATATTTGCATTAACTTTATTTATATGTGTTTGTCTAGTTCAAATGTGTCTCCACACAGGTCCATGTCCATTCATATTCTTCTTTTCCTTCCTTCCATCCATCACTGAGTGTGTGTTTTGATTAACGTTTTGGAGATGATTACAACAATTAAGTAACTTCACTGTTTCCTTCTATTCAAGTTATGAAGTCTTGACTCTTTTGAAATCTGTAGCAAATTCTCTTTCACTTCAGTGAAAATAGAAAGACAAAATAGGTCAAATCTTAGTTGGTATTTGTTTTTAGGACAAGCTTTACCTTCCATTGTTAAATGCAGTGTAGCTTCAGTCCTTGCCTGCTACATCAAAGATGTCTAAGTCCTACATTTTGACTCGACATGTTTTAATGTGACTTTTCCAATACCCACTGTTGCACAGGAAGAGAAAAACCTCCTGTATTAAAACTGTGTTGCATAGTCTGTGTAATCGATGCTCTATTAGCTAGGTGAAAGAATTTACATCATAATGCAAATGCCTGAAGATGGAAGAACTCATCTGAAGTTCAAATGCATATTAAGATGGAAAAACTTTCATAAAACTGTTGGAAAACTTTTGATGTCGTGATTTGAAAACCAGGTTTGCCAACAGGGTATTTTCAGAAGCTCACTTGTTATATGTGTAATAGCAGATGGAAATCATAAGGGAGAAAAACACTGATTTTTCTACTTTTGCCATGGGTTGCACCTAACTCTGAAATAGGTGGGGGTCACAAACATGTTTTCATTTCAGCTAATCAAATAGTAAAATATTCAGCATAAAAAAGATGCCATCATTGAGACAACTAAAGTGTGCAAGAAGAAGATGACGACAGAGGAAATGGGGCAGTCCCTTAGAGAGCAAGGGGGTATCACGAATTCTGAAGTACCAAGCACTTGTTTTTAGGGTCATGAGGAGTATAATTTGTTCAATCAGTGTTTCTGGGAGAAGTAAAAGAAAATATTAGAGAAAAGAAAAGGTTAGAAATACAGAGGCAGGATTTGCACAATGGTAAATTCCCACAGAATGTTTGAGGGCTGTGGTTTGGCTGAAAATCAGTTGTTGAACTTTAAGCCTTCTTTTTGTTACTCTGATACTTTCTGTGCTCAGGAAGGAAGATTTTGGGCACTCTTTCCACATTGCAAAAGAAAATCACCAACTTCCCTCACTGATAGGAGTCATTTGTAAGAAACCAGACATGTGGCAATACGCTTATGAATTAGGTTGAACGAAGTCAAAATACGTCCATTACTTTATTCTGCTGCCCATGGACAAGACAACTATGTCATGTACAGTAGTGCCCTGATTTGGCAGGGGAAAAAAAAAGTATTAGGGTAACTACTTTAAAAAAAAAAAAGAATCTACAGCACAATAATATAGCCTCAAGAACAATGCCCCTTATACCAGGGGGACATGTAGATGTTTACACTGTCACTGAGGCTTGTGCCTCAAGTAATATCATAACCTGTCAACTTGAAATTATTTTTCAGTGGCTAGTTTTTTCTGTGGATAATAATTAATAATTAATAAAATCCACAATAAAATCTGCCTACACACAAAGTTAAGCTTTTGGCTTTTCTTTTTGTTCCCCTTGGGGGGGTTTTTTCCTCACTTTTTAATTTTAAGTACCTGTTGATTTTTGTTAGGTTTATTGATAAGTGAATAATGAATGTATATATAATCATTTTTCATTGATATTAAGTTCATTAAAACATTCAGCAAAGAACTTGAACCTTTAGTTAAGTCCACTTAATTATTTAATATTTTTTTCTTTTCATTTGATGTAAGAGTTAGTGGAAGACAACAAACTGAACCTCCCAAAGGACTGGTTCCCTTCTTAGCCGTGGATGGCTTTGACTAAACTATCTTGCAAAGCTGTCTAACAGATAACTGTGCCCCATTTGTCTGTCTGTAAGAGATGAGTAATGCTTTCAAATTGGAGTGTGGCTGCAAGCTGAAATATGTTAATGATCACTGGGTGCTCTGACAGCAGGTGATGAAAGACACTGATAGATAGTTCAGTAGGTTGCTGAAATGGCCACAGGATAGGAGACTAGGCTATTATTGTTAATATCTGTTAATCTATTCTGCAATCAAGTAAAGATAAAATGAATTAACATGGAGCAGAGAAGTGCTAATGTTCTTCTGTGCCACAAAGCCCAAGAGGGCCACAAGCATAACACGTTATGTTCATCATTCAGGTGGTTTTAAAACTGGTGTAGTAAAATTTTATGCTACATCTTCCCCTTGTATTTTGCATACTGATTTGTGTGTAAAAAGGCATCTTCTTGTTTGATGGGTTGGCTAGTGTAACGTAAGGTGAATTTAGGTGCAAGATGAATGGACTCCTTTTAAACAACTTTCCACTAGCTATATTGCACAAAACTGATTAAACCCAACACAAAACTGTGTTGACTGGAGTTGTAGATTATCAGGATTTGTAGGAAACCTGCTGATACAAGACTGTGATGACAGTCTTCAAATTGCTTCAAAATTGAAGTTCAAAACTTCAAGTTAAAGTTTACTTTACCATAAACTTCAGATCCGGGAGTAAATATTGGGTAAAACTTAGCCAAACCCGAGGAGTTTGTGACAGGCTTTCTGCAACCACTGAAGTACTGCATACCATGTTCCCCACCACTGGTGTCAGGGAGAGCAGGACTTAAGTGCTGCGTAATACCTGGAGTAAATATCAGTCAAGCAGGACCAAAGCTGCACATCTGAAAAGGCCTTTGCATAATTGTGCTTCTCTCTCAGAAACGCACCCTACTACTATGTTTGCAAGTTCACATTCAAACATAGTAGGTTTTATGCTTTATGTTTAAATATGCACCTTCTTAAGATGCTTCTTGTTTTATTTAATTTTAACTCTAATTAGTACCTCTGTTGAGCATGCTCCGGTGTCTACCAGCTCTGCCTCTGCTCCTGCACCACATCAGCCTGCTACTGCTGCTCAAAATACAGCCAGTCTGATGACACCACCAGCAACCTCCTCAGTAGTGCAAGAGTCTTTCTCATCCTCCTTCCAAAGGTAATGCTTCATTGCTTTGTCCTTTACCCTCGTGTGGCTCTGGAAATGCTGCATACACATTCTTAACTTAAAGAATGTGGTATGCAAAAGCTGTAGTCCATTTTATATGCTTTTATATTATTTTTTTTTTGTGTGTGTTTCCTTGAAGTGAGTTGTTCGTTGTCGCAAACAATTTGCAAATAAAACTGCACAAAAAATAAACAAAAAGTAGCTTTAAGTCTGCAGTACAGTTAATGTTTTCAGAGAGTGAGGCTGGGGTTAAACTAGAAATGTTCCATCTCCATTTGTAATGAAACCAAAACACTCCTCATAATAGTTACTGTGGTAGCATGAAGGTTCTTTTAAGTTTTTCTGCAGTATGACAAGAAATGGAAAATTAGCAAATGCCATTTACCCATGTGATTGAGCTTACCATAGTATAGCAGATGTCAGCAGAACACAGTGGACAATGTCAATAAAACCATGCATCTGATGATTGACTTGCTCTGTAAGGTATGAAGTCAATGAATTTCTGTTAGATTTAACTACTCCTTTCTCTAGTGAGATTTAGCTATAAAGTGATTTTCAAGGAGCTATGCATTCCTAATACTTGTAGTACAGGAGGAGTTACAGTTATGTATTAAAAGTTGTCGGTCTGTGAAGAAATGTGGGGTTTTACTGTTGGCACCTACATGATAGTAATTTGGGGGGTAGTAAGGGATAGTAATGATAGTATGCATTCTTTGATGCATATTACTAATTTCTGACTTTTTTTCCTACATGAATACTCCTAAAATGTGTTTATTTTAGCATGCTTTAAAAAATACAAGGAAAACCACTTTTCCACTACTGTAAACTTTGAATAATTGGGCCCTAAGATGTAGTCTGTCCTGTTTTAGGTGTGTGCAAATAGAGCTGGAAATGTTCTCTTGGTTCTGTTTCTTTTTCAGTTTTTGCTAGTTGACTTCAATTATTTATGTATACCAACTACCTAGTTTCTGACTTCAGTCAGTTTTTACCTAACTGTGGCCTACCAAGCCCTCAGTGTTTTTATTCCAGTGCAGGAAGACCAATCACCCTGCCAGCAAAGGAGGCTTCAATAAGGTGGGATTCTATAATTCAGAACTGTGCTGTAAGGAGCTTTCACGTGAAATAATGACACGGTTGAAGTAATCTTTATCAGTTGGAAGTGTAATATCAAGAAAATAGATAATCTAATATATGCTTCAAAAATCAATGCCTCTATTAGACTAATCATGCCGGTGATTTATCTTTTAAGTTGGAGAATCTTTCTTCTGGTTCAGCTTGCACATTCAAAAGTTTAGCTTGAATTAAGACTCAAACATCTTCAGATCTTGCTGCTAAACCCATGTGGTGTTGACAAAAGTTCTGTCCTGAAATACTGTCTGTCTTAGTTACTGATAGACTCTTAAGATTCTTACATCATGTGTGCATTTTGTCTTGTGTTCTGTAGGAATGTGCTTGGTTGTGCTATTCTGTAAGTCTGCAGATACATGCTACAGAAAACCTGTTCCTGGTAACTATGCAGCAGACCTCTTGTATCTGAACTCTGACAAAGCTTGATTTTGATGTCACTATTTTTGTCCCTGTTGAATTATTTTGTACAATGCTTTCATGTGTCTTCTGCAGAGTGGTTGCAGCCCCCAGCTCTCTTTCACAGCCTAAGCCTTTCCATGGGTCCAAGAACATGTCATTAGCAGCTTCCACTATTTCATCTGCTATCTCGTCCCAGTCTAGGTATATGTGTAAAGCTCTCTTCTTTCTTTTAACTTAATTTGGTTTTATTCTGTATTACTCTCTCTGATTTAAGGTTTTCAACTTCTTAAAGAGATTAGTTTGGCAGAGACTATTGAAAAGCATGATGTGTTTAAAGGAACAGCCCTTCTGTTTATCTTTCACATTAAACCAAGTTAGGAAACACCTAAGTTTTAGATTTAGGATATGTGGCCAAAAGATCCTTTGGAACAAAGGTATTGTGGTTAATTTGTCCTGGTTTTGCCATCTTCAAATGAAAATATTTTTCTACGCTGGGTGAGAAGAAGAGATTTAATTATTTCTTCATTTTCTCTTGGTGAAAACACAGGATCACAGGAATTGCAGACCTTCTCTCATTATGCTCTTAATTATGACTAATGATAGACCGCTGATAGGGAAACGTACCATCTATCACTGAAAAGAGCGAATGCTGTTGTACTGCCTCACTGCTAAGACTTTCATTGCTTTCATTTAACACACTGTCAAGACTAACAGAGGAGAAAGCAGTAGATTAAGATTCATTATTTGAACGTAATCTTCAGAAATAGTGAAAAACTGAATCAGCAGTACATTTGAGATTATAATTACTCATGTCTCTCTTACCTTGATATAAAAAGGTAGTTAAGAGTCACCCAAAGGTGATATTTGAAATGAACAAAGCGTGCAAGTTTGAAGGCTACACATCAAGTGTAGTGAGCTTTCTCAAGAGTATCGCAGAAAACAGCAGCTCAGTGCTATGTGCAGGTATATACTTGAAAGCATTTTGGCTTCACATCACTGAAGCCAATGCAAAAACGAAAAAGCTACAGAACAGAAGAGTTCTGAGTTTTAGGATGTAAACATAGCTGTTTACAGCCATGAGGGTTACATATGGGATGTAATTCCTATATTGAACTGATAAAACATACTAAGTAAAATTAACTGGTCATCTAATTAAATTTGAGTGGAAGTATGCTAATCATAACTTAGTTTCAATTCAACTAACTATGAAGTCAGTGAATGTCACCAGAATGCTACCAAGAATAGAAGGTCAGAGCAGATGCAAGGGTGTTTACTGCCACTGACAACTAGTTTTCTGTATCAACTTTCAAAATTCCAAAGTGATGAGTTATTTAGGGAATTAATTATTTGTGCATATCCATCATAAAATACCTTAAGAGGACCTAATTTTCAAATTGAGCATTCAGTGCATTTCAGAAGCAATTCTTACACTGCTTTTCCATTCAGTCTTGTGGTCAGGTTAAGCTGTTAAATGCCAACGCCACCATCATAGTGAATTTTTTCCTGATATCTAATCTAAATCTCTTTCCTAGTATTCTGCTACCTTCAGTGAGCATAATAGCTATTGTACGTAATAGCTAATAATAAGTCTCTGAAGGCTGTCTGTAGTAGTATTAGTAGTACTGCCTGTAATACTTCATTTCTGCAATATATGCATATTTCATTGAGATTAGCAATGTCACAAAAGGCCCTGTGGTTTTTTTCTCCTTCAAGCAACATAACTGCATAATGAAGGACGTTTATTTAGTGAACGATTTTGCAGAAAGATAAAATCACAGATGCACTGCAGATATCACTTTTTAGGACTCCATTGGTAAAATCTTAATCAGATTTGATTTATTCCCCACCCAAGATTAGAAAAGCATTTTTACACTTGAATGAAATAATTCTATGCCCTGACCATTCCTGAGTACCCTTGCTTTTGTGAGCAAAGGTCATACGCATAACATCTAACATGAGTAAAATCTTTGTAATATTCCTAAGGAGGAATGCTCTAAGTAATCATTAATCCTTAACTGATCGTGTTATGCTTGCTTTTAAATCTGCAATGTTAATCTTATTTTTTCAATTAATGGTCTTACTTACAGAGGTGAAAGCCTATCAGGAGAGTTTTAAATAAGCTACGAAGCTCTTTATGCAGTCGCTTATTCCGTGTGGAGGGCAAAAGTGGGGCAACCAGTGAGGCAGCACTCTGGAAATACAAAACCAGAAGAAATTATGGAAATAATTATGGCTCCAAGAGGAGGGTGTAGCTTCTGTGATCCTAGCATTTTAATCCAAGCATTTTGTCTGTGGCAAAGGGAAGAAAACAATATTTTCCAGAAGCTAGGAAAATGAGGCATGTGATAGGCTTCTGGTAATTCTGGCAAATGCGGGCTGTGCTCCTGTCTGATGTGACTGTTGTCATGCAGCCCTGCACTGTTCTGCATTTAGACAGGAGCTGTGCTCATTCTGAGTCCTCTTGTTTCTCAGATTGTGAAGAATTTCAAGTACTTACTGTATTAACATAAATGAACAATTTATGTTTTGAAACAAGGCTGTTCCTGGGGAAAGAACAAAAAAAACCAAAAAAAGAAATCTACCTGTTAACAACCTAAGACTCAGTTTAGTAAATGAACAGCTGAATGGTACTGTAAGGGAAAAGCTGAACATGGCAGCTTGATGTTGTTACTTCAGCTGCTTCCAGCTTGTCCTTTCTGTGTGGTTTTCATAGTTGTCTCAAGCTAGGAAACGTAGTTGATCTTTGGACTTGGGTTCGTTCAAGGTTTGCTTTTAAAATTCGATGCAAGCTTATGATGTAACGCTGACAGAAAGAACCTCATTTTTCTGTGCGAATACAAACAAGCCGTCAGTGTCAAAGCAAACAGTCCAGTGGTTAAATTAAAATTCCTCAACTGAAGAATGAGCAAAACTGGCTGGGAGTGAGTGACTGAGGGAGCTGTACACTCAGCTTGGTCATTTATGTTAACGTGAAATCGGGTTTCGCCGTGATTCCTCGCTTAATCAGATAAGCAAAATGTAATGTAACACTCATATGATTGTAACTATGTACATGCTGTTTACTTTAGAACTTAAGAGCACTTATGATATGGAAATTCACTGTAGGACAAGCTATCCCAACTTTCTTGGTATATTTTTCAAATACAACTTTTGTCTCATTTTAGTTTCAACCGGCATTCTTCCACCTCCATCAGCTACCAGTCAAAGAAGAGGTATAAAAATGTTTTGTGCAGCTACTCTACCTTAAGAGCATTTAACAAGCCAGTTTATTGCTGCTAGTAATCATGGAGTGAAGTATTAACATAAAAATGATCTGCTTAGAAATATTTACTCTTTCTGACAACTAATGGTTTTCAGAGCCAGTTTTTAATTTGCTGCCTATCACATGCCTTTGGCTGCTACAGATAAATTCAGTAAGGGTGCTTTCACTGCTTTTCCAGATGCCATTGCTTCCTGTTCCATTAAAGCATCTTTGATCCTTAGGACATCTTCTCTTTTTTTCTTCTTCTTTTTTGCCCTTTCTTTTAATCACATGCTATTTCCTTTATTACAGCAGAAATTCTGATAAATCTTTTAACTTCACTAAAACCCTTAATGGTGTAGTGTAACACTTTATTTCTCTTTGACAAGCCTTTCATCTTCCTTACTGTATATAATATGCAACATACACTTGTAAAAGAGTTCAATAGTTGACTTATTTTATTTTTGCCATGATTTTGGTACTACAGCTTTGTATGTGCATTGTTTTTCTTGATATTTTTCAGTTTATCTTCCATGAACATACAAGGAAATCTAGTGGCATGGT
>VZTU01026687.1:0-26087 GCA_013400835.1 Zapornia atra
TCAAGTCTCGTCTGGACGTCTATGTAATAGGCCTATGTAATATGAGATAGGGAGCCTGCTTTGGCAGGGGGGTTGGACCCGATGATCTCTTGAGGTCCCTTCCAACCCCTAAGATTCTGTGATTCTGTGATTCTTCTGTGCAAGGACGAGGGTTGATGCCCTAAAGACCTTGTTGCAATGAGCTGGGATTTTTTTAAGCTGATTGATAAAAGCTTTAGGGAAGACTTAGGAACTTTTTCCAGAAGTGATTATAAAATGGCCTGAAATGTTTCAGTGAAAGTTTTGGCAGGGGCATGACCAACTGACACAGATTGAGAAGGAAATTGAGAATACACAAGGGGAATTTTTACCTTCCTTTTGTTAAGGTCAGAGCTGATATAAAAACTAATCTGAAACCTTATGATAAGTTCATTTGATCAGGGACTTGATATGCACTGACTGATACTAAGTAGAGGATTGTTACCTGTAAGGGAATTCAATCAGGGATTTGGGAAAGCAGTCAGGTAACTTCATCCATCTCCTTTAGGCAAACATCCTTTGCAGGAGCTCTTTCTGGAGGATGTCCTAACAAACCAGAGTTAAATAAAAAATAATTAGAAGAAAATTTGAATGCCTAACCTAAAGATATCTTCTCAGATGTGGCTTTCTTACTTTCATATGCAGTAAATACACCTGTTTCTTTTTAACATTCATATGGGGGTTATACTGTCCTGTTCAAACACCATCCATACAGAGAGTCCACTGAGAGGGTTGGAACTTCCTGCTGCATGAACTTTGCATCACTCTTCATGTGTGGGCTATTAAGTCCTCAAGTCATCTTTGAGTATCAGTATGTCATAGCTTTTTGGTGTTTGGATGTTTGGATTTTTTTTTGTAAATCTTAGTAAAAACCTTCCATAGTGAGTGACTTTCTAACTATATAGAACAAACAACATTTTCCCCCAGGCAGCTCATAGCTAATTTTCATCTGAATACTTCTTTTCTACAACAAATATATGAAAGCAAGCTTCTCTTTCAAATAATGAGGGCCATTATGCTTCAGATCAGTTTTTGTACAAGAAATAAGTCAGAAAATAAATCAAACCACTATTTTGCATTCAACAGATCATTTAGTAAACAAGCATAGAAAATTAGAACCTTATTGATATGATAATACATAACTACAACTGTACTATTTTCTGGATCACAAAATTTTAATTAAAAATAGTAGAACACTAAGCTAACCTCACTTTACTCCCCATTCCTCTTAATTGCTGAGCATCATGGAATTTTATGTTTTTGACAAATTTCTAATAAATTAGACCTGATCATTACAATCTTAAAGCATATAAAATTAAGCCCCTGTTGATAAAATAATGCATAAATAAAAATACTACTTTCCAGAACACCAGCTTTCAATACCGCATTATCAGATAAAGTTTAAAATAATTTAATTTAGAATGTATCCATAAGAAAACTAGGAAGTTGATCTTATCTGAATCATTAATTTTTTAAATTAGTTTTCCCATGCACACCCCCTTCTTATATAAATTGGCTCTTAAGATAACCAATTTGTCAAAAATCAAATAAAATTTTTGAATCCACTTTAAAAAACCTTTCAGAGGAAATAAATTAGAAAGCATATCCTTAACTGCAGTTTGGCACCATATAATTTTTTATTTGTAGACAAAGAAGTTTCTTACTCTGTATGGAAAGGCGACAGTTAATTTTCTATGGCTGCAATAGTTCCCTTTTATCTTCAGCATGCTGACACCAATACCATATTTTGACATCTAACTTTATGGTGACAAAAATAGGATTTTTTTCCTCCTTTTTTGTTTGCAACAAACATTTATTTATGCCTTATACATAGCATCAAAATGGACAATCTTCATAGATTTACTTTTGAGATGACAGTGTCATCCTACTATTTTGCAATAGAGGAAGTTTGAATGCATGGTGAATGAGTGCTGTTACAGCAACCTCTTGATTGACTTCAGAATGACCACTGTTTAATGTAGCTATCACATTTAATATTTTGATTATTTAAGAAGTAAATATACCATGTCAATGTATACTGGGTCTGTCTGCGATAGAGTTAATTTTCTTCACAGTAGCCCAAAGGGTTCTATGTTTTTGATTTGTGAGTAAAACCGTGTTGATAACATACACCAGTGGATGGGTTATTACTGACAAGTGATTGCCTGGGGTCAAAGCTTTTTCTTTTTCCCATTCTGCTCCTCCATTCCCAGTGAGTAGTTTAAGGGTGGGCAAAAAACTGAGAAGAGAAAAAAGGAGGAGGAACTGGGGGCATTCCTGGTTATGGTGTTTGTGTTCCCAAATACCTGCTAAGCATGCTGAGCACACAGCTTTTGCTTCACCTGTTAAATTGTTGTAGTCTTGATCCTTGTATCTTCCCACCTTCCTTCTGTTCTGTCTCCCTCCTGCAGGAGGGGGGATTAGTGACTGGCTGTGTAACACTGTATTTTGATATATTGCCATCTCAAAAAAAACAATACTTGATGTATTCCCTACTTCATTCTTATATTTAACAAAAATGTATATTCCATATGCATTAAGTTCGTTCTAGCAAATAAATGACTTCATGAAAGATATACTAGGCTTACTTAGATACATTAGGCCATGGGCATTTATTATCAGCTCCTTGCAAAGCCTCACTTCTGTTTGGTTTAGAATAGTTTTTCAGTGCAGAGATTTTTTTTTATCATATTATGTCTTGTCAGAACGAAAGAATGTTTTATTTAAGACTATATTCTAAACAATACTCTGCTTTGGAGGGGTTGGGTTTTCTTCCTCAAATGGAATACTAACTGCCAAGTAGTTGAGACAAAACAGTTTTTATAGATTAAATATACTGTACCTGATTTGAAGAACTGTGAATTACTTACATTGAGGATGTTCAGGACTTGATTTTTTTAAATTGACAAAAAATCAGCCAGACTGTTAAAATATATAGATCTCTGGAAGCCAGTTTGTGCCATAGCTTTGGCTGAGATTAATTCCATTGACTCCAGTAGAATCACCATTGCAATTAAATGTGATCTTCTGCATGGGGTTTTGCAAGGCACGTCTGATTGGGCAAGATACTACTAACATTGTTGGCATGGGTTCAGTGAATTTAAGAAACAAAGGTTATGCTGGAAATTAGGAAAACTGACACTTGCCATCCATGGGGGGACCTTATGTACACCTCAGAGGCTGGTGCTGACCTCTTGTTATAGTGACTACCTCAGAGTCACATGGCTTTGTGGGGCGCATGATGCTAAACTGGGTAAGACTGTCTTTGATGACAATGCCAGGTTACTTAAGTGAAGGAGAAAAGCATTAATAAAGCAAAAGGAGTTTCCAGTTGTCTTTTAACTGCCAATGCCACTTGTCACTGAATTGGTCTGGAAAGGAGACAGATAGACTTGAGGCCTGTTTGTTGGTGTTGCTATGCTGGCAAATGGGAAGTTTCCAGTGGTGTTGTGTGGGTGAACTACTCAGCTGGTGAACAAATGGATCTGGAGGAAAGAGCAAAGTGAGAAGTGGTTATATGTATTCACCTAGAGAATCATGACATCAGCTTTCAAGGCAGTTGAATCCATCATCTTTAAATATGTTTCAGAGCACTTTTGAGTTAGTCTTCTAGCACTGTTTATGGTTGATCTTTGATCTAGGTATCTGTAAGATACATGTTTTTGTTTCCTCCCTTCTCTAATGTCCACTAAAACCAGGCCATAGCAACAGAAGAATGGGAGAAAGAATGAAGTGAAGGAGGGTAAAAAATAATTACTATCTTGCTGGCTTTTTCAAAGTACTGTGCTTAGAACCACCAATTAAGTACAGCAGAAGGCTGTACTTAAGAAAAACAGTTCTTTTTGCACTTAAAATCAAAGCCATTACATCAATTGGCATCCTGAAGACACTGCTTGCATTAAAAAAAACCCAACCAACCAATCAACCAACCAACCAACCAACCTAAAAATACTATGTGAAGATACAAATATATATTTTGATGAAGCCAAACTTTTTTTACTTTGATATTCCAGCATATCAATAAAGCCATTTCCAACATATTTTGTGGCATGGAACTTGACCTATGTTCACATTTCTAAAGTTTAACAGAAAATATTACTCGCATTATATTCGCTCTTTCTAAAAATCTATTATATAAATCTTCAGGAAAACGGCACTAAACTCGAACTAATAGGTGTGCAATTTAAGTTATAATAATAATTTATAGCTGAATAATAGCATTCCATGATTAGGAATCTGGTAATAGTGTACAGACATTGTGCTCAAAACAATAATCATTACTCAAGTAAGCAGCACCTGCAAAGTCATCTATACTTGTGTAAATAAGAAATTACCAGCATTTCTAAGCAATGAGGGATCAAGTCCATACATTACTTAATCATAATACCTTCTTTAACTTTGTAAGGCTTTTTCTGTACATGCTGCAAAGGACTAAATGAAGATTAAGGAGGTACTTGATTTGCAAAATGTGTATGAGGCAGTAAGTCAAGTGGATTGGTTCCCACTGTCCTTTTAGCATCAGATTGCTAGATAATACCATTTTTGCCCCAAAGCCTTTTTTCTTACTTTATGCAGCTTTTGTTTTCATTTCTAAAGTATATGAATGAAGGAGCTGAAGTGTTTTTCTTGGGAGAACAACTACTTAAAATGCTGAACCTTAAGGTGTAAAGCTAACAGAATAATTGTAATGAATGTTTTCAAATTTAAATATTTATCTTATAATTGTGGCTTCTCTTTCAGACCTTAGAAAATGCATATGCATCCACAGTTGTCTGTTTTTTTATTTCCAGTAATATACAGTGTATAGGATTATAAAAATGCTATCTCTCCGTAGAAACCTTTCTGTGCTCCCAGTTGATGTTATTATTCACCATTACCTCACTTAGCCTGACAGCAAAGTCCTGTGACACCTGAAATTCAATAGTAAATACTGACACACAAAGGTACTTCCCGACTATATTTATGGCAAATGAACAGATTGTAATGTATTTAGCACAAACTGGGATAAAACAATAGCATCCATGAAGATCCTCTCTGTTAGCTGCCCTTGTATAGGTAAAGGGCTAGTAGTATTCTCAGCAGCATTATAAGCATATCTCCAGGCCTGTTTCATCCTCTTTCAGGTGTTGAAGTCATACCAGTCCTTTTTTTTTTCTTCTTCTAATTCTGGACAAATGAATTAATTTCTTCATGCTACGGCTGAAAATTATATAGATGTTTCCAGCCATTGTAGTGACATAAGAGATTAAGCAATTTTCTTGCTAAGCACATAGATGAGAAAAGGAGGGGTGCCATACAGTAAGAAGAGAATATATGAGGGTCAGGACAGATTATATTTTCATACTTGGATGATGCTGAGATTTTGCTACACTCAGATTTAACATCTTCTTCTCAAATTATGTTGACAGGCAAAGTTACTTTTACTCAATTCAAGGGTTATTAATGATTAAACATTCATCAGTCCTTAAGAGAAGTAATATTTCTTGTTGGTAGTTCTGTAATGGAGAAAATGTGGTCATGCAGATACTAATATTTAAGGCATAGCACAAAAATGTATATAGTAGTTGACGTACAGTGTGACGTACTCATTATCTTGGACAATAGAACAACATGGATGCTATTAAGCTTCTAAATATGGTGTAAATGGGATTTTGAAACCTATCACCTATAGGTTTCTTTGAAAGTCCTCAAAACCTTTGACACTTTTGGAAATTACTCTCCAAGTTGAAGCTTCAAAGCATTTTGAAAATGAGCTTCAATGAATTGGATTTGAAAATTTTGCAGTGTTCTTTTTTTCTCTTTGAGTGTGAAAACCTTAACCTCAGACTGAAAGGAAACTCATCTTTTCTTTCCTCATGTTCTTTGTTTAGTTTCACTTTATAGAGCTACTTCTATTATATACTATTCTATATTAGTCTATACTAGTCTATGCTACACTATGCTATTCTACTTAGTGTTGTAACAAAAATGTGTATTAAATAGCTTTTATCAGTGTTGTTCCCCAAAGTGAAATAACGCATAGTGCTTTTTTGTTGTTTAATAATGTCATCTCTTGGGCCATAATCAAACTTCTTGTCTACTCCAGCTTACTTTGCTATATCAATGTGGGAGTATGTCATAGATGTCTAAATATCTACTCCCATTCTGAATTCCAACTCTTCCATCCTTTCATCTACTCATATGTCATGTTTACTCCAAAATGTCTGAAAAAAATCATATTGAGGTGATTTCTGAAGTATGCAGTGGTTCTGGCACCAAAACACTGGAAACTGTTAAAAGCTTTAATGACGATGCAACTGCAATACAGCTGTCTCTCCCTCTCTCTTCCTGCCACAGTCTGTCAAAAGTATGTATTGGGTAAGTAAGATAGTTTTGTATAAGAACAAGAAGTGAAGTGATTTGTAGCAGCTTGAATCTGTTTGTGCAAGCGTAATTGTTTACTGAAATTCTTTAGAGCACATTCCCAGGGGCTATGGAAACTGGTCCAAGAACAAGCTCTGCTATGCTGCTGCCCCACTCTACTGTCAATATCAACTCTCCTCAGACACAGAAAGGAAGTCTCCACCCTCTTCTATCTAAAAACAGTTCATACATTTCACAAGAAAAGTATTTTTCTCTGCTGAAATGTAAATGTAGGGAATAGAGTGATATAATTCAGAGAAAAAACTATTGTCGTCTTCATAAGTGGAAGTGTTTGGTCAGTAGGTATGAAAATTGGATTAAAATGTTGTAGCTCTAAATCTCAATCAGCTTAATCTGTTTTAAATTTGAATTCAAATGCTCTGAAATGTGTCTCCACCCAAAAACCTTTCAACAGTAAGAACCTTTATCTGTCCTTTTTCGTGATCGTTATGATTCTTCACCACTTGGAAGCATTCACTTTAGGATGTTAGATAACAAAAATGTTGAAAGTACTGGCACAGCATTTGTTGCTTTAACATGCTGATGAGCTATAATTTTTCAGGAAGGTGATTCATGAATGTATTTTATTTTCCCAGTTGACTTTTGACATTGATCTTGATCTTAGATGTAATTTATGATAAAAAGAAATTGTTTTTAAAAATACTAAGTTTGTGTTGTAAAAACCCCAAACGATATTTGGCAAGTGTTTCAAGGATTTTTTTTCCCATTTGTATGTTTCTGGGATCATTTTTATAAATACCAGAAAATACATATGATTTTCTATTTCAGTCTTGCTTCACAGAAAGAGGTGAAAACACATTGGAAGAGATCTGTTTCATATTCTTATGAGTGATACTCACCATGTAGAACACCTAAAAGCAAAGGCATAAAAGTCAGACTTGATTCACCCATTTCCTAGGCATCCACTACTCCTCTCTCTAATGCTCATCATTGCTGCAATAGTCTAATTACTTATTTTCAGTTCTGATCTTGCCTGACTTTAAAATTGTTGTCTATTTCTAGATAGTAAACTGACAGGTCATTTTTATGGAACAGTTTTCTTCAAAATCCTGTTTCGTATGTCTCTGTATGTGAAGCACATATAATGTACTCTGAAAATATGAGCTACGATCTTGGAGGAAAGAATACTGAAAAATGACTGGACTTTGCTTAGTGCAGCTTTGGGCTTTCTAGTACAAGAAAAACATTGACATACTGGAGGTAGTCCACCAGAAAACCACCAAGACATCTGATGTCTGGATGCCCCCAGTGTAGGAAGAGGGGCTCAGAGGAAGGGTTTATTTTAAAGTATAGAAAGCTAGAGAGCTATTTCCATTCTATTCAGCTACCTAATGGTAGAGTGATGCAGAACAGATGGAGCCAGGCTGCTTCCAGCAGTAGGAAAAGATGCAACAATCCCAAGTCACAACAACCAAAACTGCAAAAATACAGGAAAAATTACTATTAAAAAAAAATCATAGAGTAGGAAAATATTGGAACAGGTTGTCTAAAGAGGCTAAGGAATCATTGTCCCTGGAGATACTCGGTGTTCAACTGGACAAGCATCTGAGGAAGGCCTACATCTGCATACTAGAGATAGCTATATTCCTGAAAGCCTGCCAGCGTGGACATTGTGAAATTATACTTGAGATTTGTAGATACAAAACATGAGGGCAGAGGCAAGGGAACCAGTCAAGCAGGACTTAAGGATGAAAATAGTTATGACAAGGTTTGCTGGAAATAGGCTTCCAACTAACTCCCACACAGGGAGTTTCTCCATGTGTGAGCTCCACGTCAACTGTGATTGGGAAAGGAATACAGCTAAGCTACCCTGAAGTCCCTGAAAGTTTTTGAGAAAGGAATCAAAAGCTTCATGTTAGAAAAATGCAAACTGCCATTAGAAACTGCCGTTAGAATGGTGAAGGGCTTTCTTACCACAGAGTGTGACAAAACCTTAACATGTCCTGAAACCAACTACTTACCTGTCCTTTTAGTAACTACTACACAGGATTGTTCAAACTAGCAATTGAAATGTATGTCACAATTGACCTGTGAAGTAAGAAGTGTATGGTTTGTGCTAGAACTATTCCTACTAGGCATCTACAGATTCTCTTGTCATCCTGTACTCATGAAACACAAAGGAGACGTGGAGGGTGTTTCCTGTTAATAACATAGCTGGGAGTACACAATGCACATGAGGACTAAACTGAGGAAGTGTGGCCTGGATGATTGGGTAGTGAGGTGGATTGGGATCTGGTTGAAGGAAAAAGTCAGAGAATTGTGGTCAATGGGACAGAGTCTAGCTGTAGGCCTGTATCTAGTGGGGGTCCCTCAGGGGTTGATACTGGGACCAGTACTATTCAATATATTCATCAATGACCTGGATGAGGGAATAGAGTGCACCATTGGCAAGTTTGCTGATGACACAAAAGTGGGAGGAGTGGCTGACACACCATAGAATCATTAAGGTTGGAAGAGACCTCCAAAATCATCTAGTCCAACTGTCTCCCTTCCAGCCATATTACTGACTAAACCATGTCCCGTGTGTCTTATCCAGCCTCTCCTTAAACACTCTGAGGGGTGGTGACTCCACCATCTCCTTGAGCAACTCGCTCCAATGCCTAGTCACTCTTTCTGAGAAGAAATTTCTCCTATTTTTTAATCTGAACCTCCCCTGGCGCAACTTGCAGCCATTCCCTCATGTCCTATCATGGGAAGAAGCTGACCTCCAGCTCATCACAACCTCCTTTCAGGTAGTTGTAGAGAGCAATAAGGTCTCCCCCGAGCCTTCTCTTCTCCAGACTAAACAGGACCAATTCTCTCAGCCACTCCTTGTAAGATTTGTTCTCCAGCCCCTTCACCAGCTTTCTTGCTCTTCTCTGGACATGCTCCAGGGCCTCAATGCCTTTCTTGTAGTGAGGGGCCCAAAACTGAATACAGTATTCTATGTGCAGCAGTATTCAGAGCTCAGTACAGGGGGATGATCACCTCCCTAGTCCTCCTGGCTACACTATTCCTGATACAAGCCAGGATGCCATTGGCTTTCTTGGCCACCTGGGCACACTGCTGGCTCATGTTCAGGTGAGTGTAAACTAACACCCCCAGATTCTTTTCCTCTGTGCAGCTTTTCAGCCACCCTACTCCAAGCCTGTAGCATTGCCTGGGGTTATTATGACCAAAGTGCAGGACTCTATGCTAGAGCATAGGAAGTTCCATGTGAATATAAGAAGAAACTTTTTCACTGTGAGGGTGACAGAGCACTAGAACAGGCTGCTCAGAGAGGTTGTAGAGTGTCCTTCTCTGGAGACATTCAAAACTCTCCTGGACATGTTCCTGTGTGATTTAATCTAGGTGATCCTGCTCTGGCAGGGGTTTTGGACTAGATGATCTTTCGAGGTTCCTTAGAACCCCTAACACTGTGATTCTGTGACTTATTCTATATTAATTCTATATTAAAATGGGATAGAGGTGCATTAAGAGTGCTCACTTCTCCTGCACAGCCTCTTCCCTCTTCTGGAGAAATGGACTTTTCTATCTGGAAACAAGGTGGAAAACACAAACGTACAGTTGTACAACTCAAAATATGGCATACAAATCAGGTTTCCATGCCAGTTGAGGTCATGCCAGTGCTGTTGATGTATATCTTTTTCCTAAAGGCAAAGTATTTCTGCTTGTTAGGGCGCCAAAGATAGTTTAGGAAAGTTGATTTATTTTACCTCAGGTGCTCCCTGAAGGAAATTACTGCTAAGATAATACAGTTCTTCAGAATACTCAGTAACCAGCAGCTCTATGACTAAGGAGAACAGTTTCAGCTTAAATATTTAAGGAACTGTGAATTTATGAAGCATCAGTTATGGTTCTATTAAAAATTAAGATATTTTCCATGAGCACAGCAGCTAAATTGTTGCTGGTTTGGTTTTTTTTTATATTAAATACCTGCAGAATTTGGTAAAGTGTTTGAAATATCTAATATGTTGCTTTATTAGTTGAATATTTTTAATATCCTACTTGGGAGTTACCACCTTACCATGACAGCCATTCAAAGAAGGATCAGTAAATGTGACCCATGGCTGTATCAATATGTTACTTTGTCTTCCCATAGTGATAGACAAGGTAGTATCCTATTTTAAAAGTTATCCAATAGTAATTGATGCCATTCTTGCAATTTTAACTTTCCATTCAAGTATAACAAAATGAAAGTAACAGTTATTAACTAAAAAAAACCCCAAAAAACCAAAACCAACAGCAATAAAAATTGTGAATAAATTAATCCAGACTTGGACCACATAAAAATTCCATATTTAACTTGTAACATTTGTCGAAATAATAATTGACCTAGATGTCTTCACCAGCATCACTATTTATTTTAGGTCATAGCTTGCAAACAAAATCTACCCTACATGGCCCTTTATCTCAACAAGTCAGTTGGACTTTCAGAAATATCTGACATTCTGTTTTTTCAGTTTCAGGCTTTCATTTTCCCTCTACTTTTAAAAACTCTGCCACTTTACAGCTATATCCAAAGAAACAGAAGCAGTAACTGCAATATCTGATTTGCCAAAGCTTGAGTCTATAAAAAATTTAATATACATACATCAAAACAATGTTTTCTCCATGTTCTCTGCTACTTTGTCTAACAATGCTAATTAACTGATTATGAATTTAATAATTTATTCATTAAATTTAGCTGCTGATGGCCAAACCTTAAAAACTCAGATGCACAGGTTAAAAATGTGGTGGGATGGTAGACTCATTTCATAATAGTTTCGTAAACTCCTCCACTGCATCTTCCCACATGAAGCCTCCTGAGTAACTTATCTTTCTTCCACTCACCGTATCAGGAATCTAAAGTAGCTAGACTACTGATTTAGACATTTTAGTTAAGCAACTAGAGTCAATGACATTAATATAGGCTTACTATTTCTTATCAGAAGAAATAAGCAAGGAAAAACTTTTACCTTCTTTTGGATGCCCAAATGCCTTTTACTCTGGTCAATCCAAGTTCAGAATTAAAGATAGAGGTACATTATTTTTGTATCCTACTAGCTTTATGTTATTAGCTTTATCCATATGTACTAAGAAGTGTCAAGTTTTACATCACAGTAGTGGCCACACCATATTTCAAAGGAGCCTATAAATAAAACAGCATGCATCATTTAAGCATATACTCATTGCACAAGCAAACTGTTTCTTTGCAGAAGGTGTAAATATTTCACATTTAGACAGAGCAATTTTTTTTTTTTTGCATCTCATGACAATACAGCTTCACGTTGAAAAATTGATTCCCTTTCTTTTCTTTCTCTGACACAACTGCATTATGGCTTTTCATAGCTTTGGTAGTCACATCCGGATTTAAAACCACTGGAAATTTTGTCATTCAGGACACACAAGGTTTGGGGTCATTAAAGATGACATCCCATGTTCATGTGCAACTGTTTAATACATCACTTCTAAACAGATGAAGTTTGAAAAGTGAATAACTTTAAAAAAATATATATAAATGAAAATAGGAGTTATTTAGTGCATTAAGTGCCCAGGACAGGCAACATAGACTCTTGTCTTGCAAACTGGCACATGAAACAAAGATCAGCCAGTATATATTAGTTTATATTACTGGAGTCTTGCAAACTAGAAGTGACATCAACCTATGCTTCTTGAAGCTTTTTTTTTGTCCTACCTGTTTTCTGGCATGACCAGTTAGCCTCTTGGGGGTCCTTCCTGTCTTCAGACCCATTCATCTTACTCTGCTAACTGGTTAAAATGAAAACATGTTTGGATTTCTCTCTTTTTATCAATGGAGAATTCTCTTTAAACTGAGTTTACATGTAAGGTCAAGACAGATATGGTCCCAAGTAGTCATCAAATGGTGAATTGGTTATCACCATAATTCCGCAATGAACTTGATTGGGAGATGGAAGCAGGGCATAGAATTTAATCATGAGTTATACTCCAGGCCTTGAAGCCAGCCAGGCCCAACACATAGTCATGGTTACTGGACTCACAACACATTCAAATTCATTTTTCAAAACAAGTTGTAAACCTGTTGCCTATAATTGCTCACAACAGTTGATCTTAATTGGTTCCAGCAGCTAACAATTGGAAACAATCCACTGAGTTACCTTTATTTGTACATTTTGTAGCAATGGACAGCAAAAGTCTTCTATCTCTTAATGAGATAAACCTCATTTTGAGATTTCTAAGTGATATCCAAATGATATAATCTCTTAATCATTTCTCACACTGTTCTTCCAAATGACAGTGTAAGGGCCTGGTGATGTCAACGAGATCTTTTACCATAAACTTCAACAAGTTTTGCATCAAACCATCACAGAGCCATTATAAATAAAACTGTAAATTCCAGTCTATAATAATACAGCTCACCACCTCCATGTGCAGCACAAATGTAAAAAAGTATTTAAACTCTAATGAATCCATTTAAAGTAAACCGGATGTAGGGCCCTTCTTCCCCAGTTAAAAGGGGTTCAGGCCCACACTTTCTGTTTTCTGTTGTATTCTTCTGGCTCAGTTCAGTGTCTGCATTTTCCTCTCTTGGCTGATGCTCTGCCCTATGTAGAACACAGTGTAAGATTCAGTGATGATAAACCAGGAAGAATCTGATTCTGTACTCAAGTGCTGAAATGATTCATCAGAAGTCCAGAGTTTCAACCCCTTTTCTGAAATTGATGGTACATTTTATCCGATCACGCTTTAATGCGAAATACAGAAAGTTGTTTTTATTTTAGGTTTTTTGGAGTGGATAGTCTTCTTAATTGTAAACATCTCTATTTAGCTCAAGTAAGGTACTTAATACCTTTTCTGGATCTAATTCCAAATGGCCTGAAAGCCTAATCACAGATTCTTGCATAGTAGCAAGACATTATATTAAGTACTGTTTCTACATTAGAGGATGTAAGGCTATTTAATTGTATTAGGAAAATACAAATATATGTGCTACAAATTTTACTTCGGCAGAGATCAACTTAATGAGTTCTACAATAATATTCACTTCATGTTTAAAATGATGCATTATAATCCCATAAGTACTATACTTCTAGCAACCTGTGAATTATTAATAAGGTGATAATAATGTTAATGAAGCTGCCTTATTAGGTCTTGATGGATCTTGTTAACATGCCATTTAACTGTGTTGATGTGGAGGGGAAAAGTGCTCTTTTGTGCTCAGAAGGGTAGTAGAGAAGTTAATATTTTCCTAACAGAGTTTATTGTGATTCTTTCTAGAATTTTTTAGACTGTTTTTCAAATTAAATATTGTGACTGCCCAATCAAATTCCTGATTGTCAGTTTTACATATTTTTGTGACACATGAAGTAGTGATGGCATAATAGAATTAATGTACTATTGTAAAATGAACCCTATTGAAAGCTAACCATGAATTAGTAATTCAATATGTTAATCAGTAATATGTCCAATTGAGGGAAATTTTTCTTAAAGCAACAACAACAAACCAATAAAACCCACAGAATGTAACCGCTTATTTTCACTGTCCTAGATACTTCTTCAAGCGTGTTAATGTTCTGGGATGTCAACGTAATACAGAAGGAAAGAAATATGTCCTTGCAACTCAGAAATAACAAATAGCATAAAGACTGAGTCAGCTCAGTTTGATAAACCAAAAATCCATCTCTCTTGAATCTTAATGCAAAAAATACAAACCACATAAGCTTTTTTTTTTTTACTTAGAAAAATAAGGCTGTTTGTTTATTTGCATTTTGCATCTTTTAATACTGAGTTCTCACAGCATCTTAAAATACATAGATAGAAATCTGTTTCCATAACATTTTCAGTCCTATTTGCCAACCTTGGAGATCTGTGAAGTTAGGATTTCAGCTTCTAATACGTGTCTGTCTGAAGTTTGAGAAACTTACCTCAAAGAAACTGAACTTCAAGGAATCCATTACAAAACTTGTAAGAACTAAGTAACTTTCATCAGCTTGAGCTTGCCATATGTTGTGATAGAATTTATTTCTTATATAATTATTTTTACAGCTTTACTCCAGGCCTCTTGGAACAGTAATTAAAATTAGAATGTATTTTTGGTTGCAGGCAGGACTTGCTGAGAAAAAAAGAATTACTCTAAGCGTAGCAAATTTTAATAGGTTTTGCTGCTGGTTTTGGCACACAGTGGCTTTTGTACATTGGTGGATGAAGTACAAGATGCAGATTTTGTAGTCTAGTTGAACTAATGTCAATATTGGTGTAATCTGAAGCAGCAGTATTTATCTTAAAGCATAAGGACCAGGATATCCTGGTAGGCTGAAAGCTTCTGTGATGTTACACCCTACATAAGAGCAGTGATCTGAACATGGAGATAGTGCCTGAAATTCCTATTTCATAGAAATAAAATTTAAAAAAAACCAAAACAAACTTAATAGTGACAAAAGTTTTCAGTTAAAATCTTACTTTGACCATTGTGATTAATAACACAGATAAAATGACAAAAAGTCATCTGGTCAAAGTTGAGGAAATTTTCTGTTTTTTCTTCATTAGGTTTTTGATTATGCAAATACGCAGTGTTCTGCTTTTCATCAAATCAGCATTTTCTGATGGAAAACTTCCAATTTTAATCTCTTTTTGCTAGGTGGTTACAGATAATCCTCTCACCCAGTCAGTAACTTGCTGTGTGCTGATTAATTCTCTGTCAGAAAGGTCTGGTTTTTCTTCACCAAATAATTTATTGAGCTCTTTGTGAAATGTCTTTGAAGACTTTGCCGTAGGAAAAAAAAAAGTGAAATCAGTTACAGGCTAGGAATCTGTAACTAATGAATAATAGTAGTCTGATTAATGTCAAACTAATTCAAGCCTACAACTAGCTGAATTTTTACTTCTTCAGGTACATATTGTATTTAAAATATAGAATACAGAACATTAGGAGTTAGAAGGGATCTCGAAAGATCATCTAGTCCAAAACCCCTGCCAGAACAAGATCACCTAGACCATACAGGAATGCATCCAGGTGGGGTTTGAATGTCTCCGGAGAAGGAGACTCCACAACCTCTCTGAGCAGTCTGTTCCAGTGCTCCGTCACCCTCACAGTGGAAAAGTTTGTCCTTACGTTCTCATGGAACTTCCTATGCTCCCGCTTGCATCCGTTGCCCTTTGTCCTATCATTGGACATTACTAAGAAGAGCCTGGCTCAGGCATCCTAAGTCTTGCCTTTTACATATTTATAAACATTAATAAGGTCACCCCTCAGTCTCCTCCAAGCTAAAGGGACCCAGCTCCCTCAGCCTGTCTTCATAAGGAAGGTGTGCCACTCCCTTAATCATCTTGGTGGGCCTGTGCTGGACTCTTTCAAGGAGTTCTATGTCCTCCTTGAACTGAGGGGCCCAGAACTGGACACAGTATTGGAGGTATGGTCTCACCAGGGCAGAGTAGAGGGGAAGAAGGACCTTTCTTGACCTACTAACCACACCCCTTCTAATACACCCAGGATGCTATTGGCTTTCTTGGCCATGAGGGCACATTGCTGGCTCATAGTCATCCTGCTGTCCATGAGGACCCCCAGGTCCCTTTCCCCATGCTGCTCTCCAACAGGCTAGTCCCCAACCTATACTGGTACCTGGGGTTGTTCTTCCCCAGCTGCAGGGCTCTACACTTGCTCTTGTTAAATCTCATTAAACTTCTCCCCACTCAACTCTACTGTCTAAGTCTTACTGAATAGCAGCACAGCCCTCTGGTGTGTTAGCCACCCTTCCCAGTTTTGTGTCCTCGGCAAACTTGCTGACTGTACACTCTATTCCCTCATCCTGGTCATCAGTGAATATATTGAATGGTACTGACTCCTGAGTGACTTCACTAGATACAGGCCTCCACCTAGAGGTGGTCCTATTGACCACAATTCTCTGACTTCTTTCCTTCAACCAGCTCACAATCCACCTCACTACCCAATCCTCCGGACTCCACTTCCTCAGTTTAGCCACGAGGATCATGTGTGAGACGTCAAATGCTTTACTGAGGTCAAGGCAGACCACATCTACGGCCCTACCATTATCAATCCAACTGGTTCTATCCTCATAAAAGGCTATTAGATTAGTCTTAGATTGGCTTAGAAACCTTCATTTTATGTTATGTGCATAACAAATAATAAAAAAAGCCCCCACAAAATGACCGCAAAACCAAACAAACCTTCCCATTATGAGAGTGAAGGCCATTGATGGTCAGCAGCTGAAAGCAGGATGTATGGAAGCTCCCTTTAGCCTGCAAGGGGGGGCAGGAGGAGGAATACACATGTACCACATATTGGCACATTCTTTTCCATGGCATGGCAGAAAAAAGTTCAGTTCTTCTCACTACTTCATTTTCATTCATGTGGATGAGAGCTATATCAGCACAGGGAGAAGAGAGTAGACCCCTTAGGCTGTAGGAGACACAATTACCTTTCTGACAGCAGTGAAATGGAATTTTTCACATGGGAAAGATGTAATTGAGAACAGGAATGTCAGAAAATGTGTGCTTAAAAGCATATTGTACTATAAAATTTGAAATTTGCAAGAATATGCTGAAATTTTTGCATATATAGGATCACATTCTTTAACATTCATTTCTGTAACTGGATACAGTTTAGGCACTAAGTTTATCACTTCTTCAATGCTTTCTAAAAGGCATACTGTTTTCTACAGTTATACTAATAAACTCTAAAATACAGGAAAGCAATGGAAGATTACTTGACAGTAAAATATTAAAAATATTTATATTATCCAAAACTAAAATTAAATATTATACTGTTGCTTAACCATAATTTCATTCAAAGCAACATTTTTTATTTAAGTCAGATAAAGACTTCATATTCTTGAGACTTTTTTTTTTTTTAATTTAAATTTTCTGAATCATAAAACTTTGGCCCAAAAGGATTTTTCCCCAAGAATGTGGATACTTTTGTAAGATATTTTAGAAATGTTGCTCTTGAAAAAGTACTGAAACAATTATTCCAAAGTATTTCTGAATTCTTAATTCAGTATAGATTTTGATTTTTATAATCCACTGTACGGATTAAGATTAAAATTCACTAAACAAAATCAGGAAAAAGACCCCTGTAATTGGCATGTTCATACAACTTCTTTACCCTATAGTGGTTGACAAGAAGTAATTTCTCTACTAGGTCTCTGTCACTCATTGATGACATTGTTTGAGACAAACCACTCATTCCAGTTCCTGCAAAATGGTGTTTGGAGCAATACAGACTCCACTAGGTCTCATATGTCTGTGAATCCAAGGTGAATGCATCTAACAATAACATCAGATAACTATGGTGAGGTGTGTGAGTAATACCTTACAAAATACTGTATCTTTGTATTTCAAGCTCAGGGCATCAATTCTTTTCTCCAAATCTTTACAGAAAAAAAAAAAGGTTAAATCCCAGGGTTCAGATTTTTCATAATGCTTATAGACATGCTCGATTGTTCAAGATCATTTTTATTAATTACAGTTGGGAGTTTGCTTATATTGACTGAACTCAAGGACATGTGAGGGTCTATTGAAAACTAAATATGTGCTCAGCTGTATTGTGGAATGCTCAAGGAAACTGCAGTTACTTTGTCTGAGGAAGAAATAAAAGGCAATTTCTAGCTAGCTAGATAGAAAGAAAGAATCACAATTATTTAAAAAGGGAGGGATGTGAGCCCAGCAATCAGAAAAACAGGGTATAAATAAAAAAATTCACAAAACAGGTCTAAAGTGGTAATAAGGGTTAATTTTATATAGAAAGAACAAATTACATAAAATATGATAAAAGTGTTGATGTAGGGAAAAATTTTGAGGTTTAATGGATTTACACCTAAATTTAGAGCAGAGGGATGGAACAAAGTGCACAAAAGGGAGATCCAAGTCCTTGAAGACACTTATTTCAGCTGTTGGGACATACAGGGGGCAAGGGATATTTAAAAAAAAATATCATTTTTCTTAAAACCTTAAGTAATAGAGATTCAGATGGGTCTTCAGAAAATCTACTGCAAGCTTATCTATCTTTGTGGTTATACATACTCTCTTAATTCTTATCAAAAACTAGAACAGAAGGTGCTGTAGAAAGAGGATGACTGAACAAGGCATGCAAAGCATGTACTTCATAGCTAGAGATGCTATAAGAAGAGATTCAGTTTTCACCAGAATAATACAGCAATGCTTACAAAAGCAAGAGCTAAAACAATAAAGCAGACTACAAAAGCTCAGCTTCAGAAATTGCCCTGAAATTGGAGTGGAAGAGAGCCTGTGAAGAATACTGCTTAGGTAGTTGGTATTAGAATTGTTTAAAAACATTGTAAAACTTTTTCAAATTTCTTCATAATTCGTAATTGTCCCTAAGCTAGCAGCTCAGAAGGCCAGTCATTTCCTGGGCTGCATCAAGAACAACCTGGCCAGCAGGTTGAGGGAGGTGATTCTGCCCCTCTACTCTACTCTTGTGATACCCCACCTGGAGTGCTGCATCCAGCTCTGGGCTCCCCAGTACAGGAAGGACATAGAACTGTTGGAGCAAGTCCAGAGGAGGGTCACAAATACATTCAAGGGGCTGGAGTACCTCTGCTATGAAGACAGGCTGCAAGAGTTGGGCTTGTTCAGCCTGGAGAAGAGAAGGCTCTGGGGCTACCTAATTGTGGCCCACCAATACTTAAAGGGGTCCTACAGGAAAGGGTGAGAGGGACTGTTTGCCAGGGAGGGTAGTGATAGAACAAGGGGCAATGGCTTTAAGCTGAAAGAGGGTAGGTTTAGGCTAGATGTTAGGAAGAAATTCTTTACTGTGAGTGTGGTGAGGCCCTGGAACATTGCTGCCCAAAGAAGCTGTGGAAGCCCCAGCCCTGGAGGCGTTTAAGGCCAGATTAGTTAGGGCTTTGGGCAAACCCTAGTGGGGGTTGTAACTAGATGATCTTTGAGATCCCTTCCAACCCAAAGCATAGTATGATTTTATAATTCATGGCTCTAAAATGAAACTCTGATTTTACCTAATGCAAGGAAATCACTGACACTGAAATTTTTCCTAAGGCCTAATATACATTGGCTTACTCAGGTGAGGCCTTTTATGAAGAAAAGGAATTATTCTTCATGGATGACTTAAAACAGAATGGAGAGACAAGAGTGAAATATACGTTTAATAAACTGGATTTTTACTCTCAACTTTGAAGTTGAACTTGGTCTCTTTTATCCCACTGCCACCAACACCAGAAAGAAGCACATCATTATCTGACTATAAAAGATCAGTCTTCATGTGCTGTGGAAAGGTTACAAAACATTCTGCAAATAGTCAAAGGCAGGCAATTGGAAAAGTGAGAGAAGTTCACTTTCTTCACAGAGTGTTTCAGCAGTAATGTATAAAAAAATCTGTAGAAAACTTCAGTACTTCAAGAGCTTCTGATTTGTACTTTTGATCTGTCTCATATGGGTAGCAGAATAACTTTTTAAACTGGAGAGGTGAGGCAAGGTCCAGTGTGGAAAGGACTGGCTGCAATAGGACTAGGACTTTTCCCTAAGCTGCCCTTAGGCACAGGTCTTCCTCCCTTGGGCAGGCGACCTTAGACCATGTGAAAGGCTGCAAGGGATTATGGCTGGCATCATCTTTCATTTGTCACGGGGAGATGAATAACACTGAAGCTCCAGGACTTGAGGGCAAAAGAAATGCTGAGATTCCTATGTGTAATATAATACACCACAGCTTCATCTTATCTTTCAGTCAGGGAAACCAGGCTGAGTAACTCTGCACAGTCCCTCTTGGACAGATGTACCTGCTCCACTACCGGTAGATAAAGAACACTGCCTCCAAAATTAGAGAAGTAGTAGGTTTGTACATCTTATGCTGATTTTAAAATAGAGTGTAAAACCCATATTTCTATGCAAAAAAAAAAAAAAGTTCTGAACAAATAATATAGAAATATAATAAAGCATCTAGGTAATTTCTAAAAGTGACAAACATTTTTAAATTTTTTTCTTTTTAAAGGGAAAAAAACCAATCCAAATTTGTAGTCTCCGATTCCAGGAAAAAATAATTTAAAAAAAAAAAAAGTAAAAAGAAGATAAAGGTGTGATGGTTACTAATTCGTGACAATGTAACCTAAGACAGTCAAGGAATACAATGATTTCTTAACAAACCAGACCTTCTAGGAGAAAACAAAAAAACAATTAATCAAACCAACAGAAAGCATTAGCAGCAAGTCAGTAAGACACAACTATAAAATTTCATAAGAAATTACATGAGCTGAGATGAACTAGTAGGCGGAAAAATGGACTAAATATTAAGAAAAATAAAAAGGAAAACCTGAAAACTCATCAGAGAATTGTTTTTAACTGCTGAGCAAATAGGTTTCATTGCTAAATACTATGCTTAGTAAAATAATTCTAATGAGTTATTCAACATATTTTGTCTCTTCATGTCTCTGCTATCTGGAAGGAATGCGAAGAGAGTACTGTGAAGTCTAAATTATTGAAGAAAATGTATTTGCTGAACACTATTAGAACACTTCCCCACTGGTGACTATTCATAGGCAGTTTTTCATAATTACCTAATATTTGAAATTGGATATTTTAAATCATATATTTCTCTTCTCTTATTTAAAAATCTATTCATTTCTCAGCAGCTTTCCTGTGCACAGACTTATAAATCTGAATTTAAAATTCCCTTTCCATGAATAATTTGTAATGTCACTTGAAGTTCATTGTTTTAGCAAAAACCTCTGCCCTAAATTTATGAACTGTTTCTGACCCCAACTCAACATGGTAATTAATCAGCCACATTACTTTAGTGGGATCATATGGATGCTTCAAGTTGCACATACTTCCAAGCATTACTGATTGGGGATCTAAGCTCCAACATGCATTTTTATGATCATTGTTATCATCATCACTATTGTGTATTTGATGCATGTCTATCATGCCTTTGGCAGGGATAGAGATAATTTTCTTTCTGGTAGCTAAACCATGACAATGTCTTCCTGCAACATGTATTCAGTAACCAGAATCCCCTGGTTTTCTATGCTGTAAAAATTAAGGGGAAGAGAAATGTCACTCCTGCACTAGCATGCCTTGGTTTTTTTTATTTACCTATGCATCACATTTCTCATAGCAAAGCTCAAGGCCAGCTTCAAGCTTCTTAGATGTAAAAAAATTAGCAAAACAAAATCCTGACACCTCAAGAGAAGGCCAACATAAATTGTTCCCAGATGGCAATGGTACAGCACTTCCCTCAGACACCATCCACTCAAAAAAGTTCATGGTGCTGAAAATAACTTCCTTGCCCAACAAGAATCGAAGTTATAGGCCATAATCTGTATCTTGCCATGATCTGTGTCTGCTTCCGCCCTCACTGTCTTTCCAGGACCATGGTAATATGTGCATATGCCTGTCCAACTGAGCCAGAGAGGCCTGCCAGGTGAAGGAGGAGACATAAATAGGAGCTGAGCTCATCTCTAGCCTGTCCTGTACCACCCTGACACCCACTGAGCTTTAAAAAAACCTCACTTTAAGAAAAGGGTTGTGGGAGAAACTGTCGCAGATGTGACCTGATTTATATAGGCTGCAATACAGAGCAGTGGCAAAGATGAAAAAGCAGTCACATTGATTTCTGGATCAGGGTCTTTCCCCTCTGTGCCACATTGCAGCAAGCTCCCCATAGATCATAACAATAGATGCTAGGGCAAGTTTCAAAGGGAAAAATTACTTTTCATATATGGAAGCAATATGTTAAAATGCAGAAGTTCCTCCTGAAAATGCTCACTAGCAATGAGTAAAAGAGCAGGCTGCCCACATACAGACCTGTTAGATACACTTCTGTTGTTTTGAAGTTTCCTTCATTCAGCAGTAACATTCGGCTTCAGTATTTCTGTTTGTGAATCATTTATACTATGATAGGCTACCTTATGAAAGTGCAACTTTTAAAAGATACTTTATTGCTAATTATTACTTTGAGTATATTTACTACACATGAAGTTGTTCCTTGGTTGAGTTCAGTGAGCTAAAAAATGTCAATTTTTTTTTTAAAGTTCACTCAGGGTGATATATTAGAAAATTTTTCAGCGAGTGTTAATTAATACTCTAGGCATATACAATGAAGCTTGATTACATTTAAGCCTAGAAGAATGTCTCATGCAAATGGCATCATCAGATACTTTCGTTGATGCTGTACTGAACATAGCCTGTAGAAACATTATTTTCCCTACAAAAACAACAGATTTGAAACATCTTGATGCATAGTCTCTCCTTGCAAACAGACTGTTTGTCCTTCGGAGTGGATCTCTGGATTTACCTGATTATATACACTTTTGAGTATCTCAGGGTGATGAGGTTTTTAGAGCGAATGGAAAAGAGTAGTAGTTAAAGATACTTCTGAAGAAAAATTCCTTTTTAAGGTACTTGAGTCTTATTTGGGTTTACATATTTCTTTTAATGCACATAAGCCTCATTTTACTAGCTGACAAATTATATCTGTGCATTTTCAATAGCAGTTTCTCACAGTTAAGCAATTCTGTGTTTATTCTAGAGCAGCATTCCTCTTCATTTCATAATAATATTTTTTGGGTGGATGGTGTCTGAGGGAAGTGCTGTACCATTGTACCATGTGTCTGCCAGTCCAGAGAGACAGATATGAGAATATCAGCAGTTGGTGAATATAGCAGCAGCAGCAGAAACCAGGCATCTCATCCAAAAGCTGCTGAAATCAAGAAAAGTCTCCGTGTGATCTCAGAAGGCTCCAGGGTGGGTCTTGTGTGTGTCCCCTTTACACAGCCTCTGAAATAAACCATAAGCTTCATAATAATTTTCTTGGGTCTAAAGCCGATTAAACTAGCTGTTGTATGCTTTATTTCCTGCTCTAGACTTTGCCTCAGCCTTCATGCATTTCCTGAATGGGCCCTTTGGTACCATAATACTCACCTGTCCATTTTGAGAAAATGCCGCTCCAGGCATATGTGGAAATAATGCAGGACTGCTCACACAGGTTCCTTCTGGACAGCATGTGTCATCGTAACCTTGGTGTTGTACTGCGCAGGGCTTCACTGATCCCTTTGCAGAGCCCTGCTAGTGCCACGAGGGATGAGCACATAGGTACTGCTATCAAATTGCACAGGCTGGTTCCCCACCAGCCAGGCTTTTCACCTCTGCAGCGCTGCTGAACTTCTACCATCTCAGAGAACAAGCTGAGGCACAGATTGTGATTCCCACTCTACTAATGTGCAGAACGGAAACAGTGTTGGTCATAAAATGCACCCTAGCTTATCCTCTTTAAAGGTATAATGCCTGTCAAAATATTTTTGAATTATGAACAATAAAATACTGCTGTTGTAAAGTTCTTCCTCTTCGAGATTCCTACAGGAGATAAACACCTGCAGGTTTATGGACAGAATAATTGCAAGTTCCTTCATTCATAAAGAATATTTCTATGGATAGTTTTGCTGGTGTCTATATCTATACTGGCCAACGTATAAATACTTTGGTGAGGTTTTTTTATTAATTATTGTATACGGTTTTATCAGATGTAGGGGTATTATGCGTGAAAAGGTGGATAACTGTTAACGTTTCCAGAGAATTTACAGACATTTGTATGGCATGGTATGAAATGGAAACGATGTCTCCAGCAGCAGAGTGGGATTACACTTCATCAAAGAGAAGGAGAATATAAAAAAACTATGCATTGGTATTGTCAGATGCTGCTGCTCATAAGGTTGGCTTACTCATGTAACAACTTCATTATTACTACTGTGTGTGACATATAGATATGATTATTGCTGGCAGGGGAACCTCGTATGTAAAAATATGACAGTCTTTATTCTGATAATGTTAAAATTTGACCAGAAGCTGTATAATAGAAATTCTATTTAAAAGAACAACATTTGTATAGACCTGAGTTTTGAAATGTAAAGGAGAGGGGTTTTTTAAAGTACAATACTGCTCTTTTGTGTTTTGTGCTTGTGAATGGTTTTCTTATGACTTGACTTCCAAATATATGCTAGTTATGAATTTCAAAACCATTTTTTGGATTCTGATTTTTTGGAATCAGATTAACCAAAATAAATTAATATCTTCATTCTTAATTTAAAGTATAGGAATCAAAGGGTTTATATCTTAGAATATTTTGGAGGGACATTTAATGAAAAGAGTCAGGGGGGTTATTTCCATACAGTATCTTAATAAAACATCTCTAACTGTTACTAGTGATTTCAGAAAAGGAGCTTTGAAGAGGGTTCCTCGTAGAAATTTTAACGGGAGTCAAATATTTTGAGAAAAAAAAAAACAGAATGTTTTGGTATGACCACCAAAATGCAATGATGTTTGACTGTGGAAGAGAGCTTGCTCCTCAGGCAGAAAGCAGTGGTATTGCATTTTTACCTAATATTTGCATTCAATGAAGCCCGCCTCTCAGAAAGGCCATTTGAATTGTTTGCTGTGGCTAATCTTTTGGCCAAACCACAGGCTAATTTTTGTTAGTGAAGGGGACATCTCTGTTTCAGCATTTTCATTCTGTCTTTTTTAGTAAAAAAGGTGAATGATTTAGTATCTAAAAACAATAAAGATACACCAAGTTAAGCAGTTTGGCATGTATATATTACTAGGTGTGTTGGAGCAGGCTTACGGCTGAATATACTTGCATTTTATTGACCTGTGTTTTTGAAAATTAAATGTATCACGAGTTACCACTTTGTCAAGAAGCCTATCTCAGTAATAGTGAATGAAGCAGAGTGTTACCTACTCCTCTGTAATTTGGGCAGATGCTTTAATAGCTATCAGGTATTCAGTTTTCATATTGAAGTCAGTCTAGGATTTATTAAACCTTTTCATTGGCTGACTTGGATAGAAAGGTTATATTTGGCATTAGAAGTTATCGTGTCCTCCTATTACATCAGCTACCTCCCAAACTATCCTCAGCACCATTTCCAGATAAAAAGTAAATGGGGAGGTTTTTCTCTGTATGTCTTAACCTATCTCATCGCATGATTCATCTGAGTGGCTGCACTTTGCCTTTTTTTCATTTAGCAACATGTAAGTCTTGTGTGTATCGGTTGTCACCTAAATATATTGCATGAAATATGCTTGTGATATGCAGTAGTTCAGAGAAGAATGATAATTCTTAAATAATAAAGCACAATTCCTCAAGAATATATTTATATATATATATGTATTTGTGTTCTGGTTTGCGGGGTCAAGAAGGGTGGGCACTATCACCTATTGTGCTTTTTTGCTGATTGGCACTATTGGTAACAGCAGTGGTTTGCATTTTGCATGGATATTTTTCTCTGTTGTTGAATGCCTCTGTCAAGACATCCCATAAAAAAATGTTAATCGGACTTTTTCCTACTCTTCCAGAATTCACAAGAAGGTGAATTAGGATCTTCTGCTTTCTCATCTTTCTTTCTCATCTTTCTTTCTCATCTTTCTTACACATCATTCTTTTGAATGAAACAGACCACATGCAAATGGAAATAGTTACAGTGAATGCAAATAACCTTTGCAGGATAAATACCTCTTTTATATAAAAAAAAACCAAAACCAAAAAATCCACCCCTGGTTTCCATTAGGAAAAAAGAAGAAAGAACTTTGGTAATTACTTAAAATTACTGTAAAAGCTGTACAGTCAGAATCAAAGTAAAAATTCTTTTTAAGTACTAGAAATCTGGTGGTAGGAATGCTCATTATAACCTAATAGTATTCATCACTACTGTTGAAACTGCACAATA
>VZTU01026689.1:0-11628 GCA_013400835.1 Zapornia atra
TTCACCTTCCTTTAACCTTTCTCACCCTGTTAAGTATACATAGTTGCTCAGGAAAAATATCTACCAATTGTACTAAAGCTGCAAGAGTAAGCGATACTGTAGTTAAAGACTGGAATAGCATTTGTTACGTGCTTGACTAGACAGTTTAAGGCTTCACTCCCTTACAGAGCTTCCCAGAATTGTTCTTTCTGTATGCACACCCCTCCAGCAGATAAATGTGAATCAAATCAGATTATATCAGGGTTCTGTAACATGAAGAAACATTTCTTAATAACCAAGCTGTCACTTCCATGATATTTCATTTGTTGCCTTAGGCAGTTTCAGTTTGCATCATGTCTGATGAATGGCTACTGCAGAAATAGACCCTGTTTTGTTGAAAAGGTAGCTGCCTGAATTAAAGAAATAGAAGAAATTACACCCACTGTGGCAAAGCTATAGAAAGAAGTACACCTATTCCAGTCCCCCTTCCACTCCAAATATGTTTATACAGTGCTTATCCTAGAAGTGCTGGCACAGATACCATTCAGTGTATTCTGATTTTATCACCATCACTGTTAGTAACTGTTCTTCATGTTATGTCGTATCTAAAACAGTCTGTAATTTTGTAAAGGAAATAAGGTAATGATGACACACACAAGCTGTAACATTTAATTACTGTTTCCAGCAACCGTAATGATAATTCCACGTGTCATTAACTTAATAGGCTGTAGTTATATTTCTACTCAAACAGCCCAAATAAAGAACAACTCCATGAGGATAATGTTTTGCTGGCATTGTTTAACCCCTTATCCTGGTGAAGTACTAATAGAAACTTCAGGATGAAGCTTCACATTAAGTAAGAATTGAGCTTAATTATTACATAATTTTTATTATTTAACCTAATTGTAACAAAACCTAGGTTTTTTCCCCACACAAAGCTCACCTAAAGGTTCTGTAAAGCCTGGCTGACAGTCCTTTTTTAGAAATGTGCATTGTGAATGGCATACATCCACAGAAACATCTCAAAACTTTCCTAAACCATCCTGTGGTTGGATAAATATTCCTTCCACTCCCCCACCACAAATCAAAGATAACACTGATGTTTTTAGAAGCATACCATTTTCCATTTCACATTTCTTCAGTAGAATAGGAATAATTAATATTTAGCACTATTTAAAATACGGTCATTACTTCAAGAACGATTTAATGCCACAGACCAGTCCCTCTGAGACTAGAGAGCTAATGGCTTGTGGTGGTTATAGGAGCAGCAGTTGGAATCAACAGAGCAGAAAAATGTGAATCTGTTTTCCTTATCAAAATATCTTCTGTGTTACCATTTGCCTTTAAGATTAGGGCCCAATTAAAAGTGTCAGCCATGATCTTTCTGTTCTTGCAGACAATTAGTAGCTATGTTTTCCTCTAGGAGGTATTGATTCCAGTGTTTCAGAACAGGCAAAATGCAACCTGTCCAGGAGGAGAACACTTAATTGAAATGGAATTATAGACCCATGTATATTGCAGAGAGCTTTTCCTGTAGATAACATGCCAATATTTAATTAGACACAATTACTTTTTTTTATTTCCCATTCCCAAGAATTAGCAGATTTTTATAAATGACATATAAAGACTGAAATGAAGATAATGAGCCCTGGGGTCTCCAAAAGACTAATTTCAAAGTTGCATAGTAAATTTATTAAATGTGATCTGTAAGGCAGTGGTAATTGCATGCAAATATGGGAAAATACTCTAGATAAGAAGGTTCCCTTGGAGCACTGGTGATATATGGCAATTACTGGTTTAGATATGTCATAGTTACTAAGTACGGAGTCCCAGTACTGTCGTTTATATGGAGGTAATTGGGCTGATCAGCTGCTGCATATGTGGAATAGAGGATGTCTGGTTTCTGATGTTTAGTGGGGATGTTCCAGACTTGGAAATAATAAAGAGTTCTTAGTCTCACACATCTCAGGTAGAAGGACGGTACCATGTTCTATCACATGGGGTAACTGTTTAATTAGATTTATGTTTATAGTCCTTATTTGTTGTTTCTTCAGTACCTTGAGATTCCTCCATCAGTTTTTACTTCAATATATTCAAAATAACCAGAACGTAAATAATAAGCTCCAATCGTTACAGCCACTTCAGTGACCAACTTTTAGATGACCTCTCAGTGAAGAGCTGGAAATTTGGTCTGGCAATAAAAAAAAGGAAAGTGAGTTTTACAGTCTTGTTTACATGTATCTAATGGTGTTTATTTCACCTTGAACAGTGAAAACCTGAGAGAAGAATTCTGTTACTCTACAAAGCACTGCCTTCTTTACTGAGAAGTGACAGCATATGTATCTTGCTGCAGGTTCTAACCTTCATGAGAAGGTCACTGGCATCCATCCCTGTGTCACTGGCTGTGTGGAGTTTTCAGTACTTTAGCACACAGACCCTTAGGCATAGCTGTATTTTCAGAAAAAATTTACCTCTTGTGCCCCTGCACAAGAAGTACTGTGCTTCTAACATTTGTGTTTCTAAGTCTGTGTTAACAACTTGCTGCTGATGCCATGGATAACTTCTGTATGGAATTCAGGTCTAAGAAGTGGGTACAAAACCACAGCATTGTACATCTCCTTTGTTTACCCTGCTGCAGCTGGATAGCGTGTTTTACTTTTCCCTCATAACTTAAAACCAAATAAATTAAGTAGTCCCCAGTACAAAATTAAGATGGGAGCTGTTTCAATCAGGCTGTCCAACTCTGTCACAAGTAAGCACGTGCCATCAAAACACAGAAAATTTCATATGTGGTGTGTGCAGTAATGTTGCACATCCATTTAGCACATGTGTGATCTATGTATTATGCCTAATACATATCAGACACATTCCACAGACTAAAGTAAGACCACCTTTAGTCCAAGGATCAGGAAAAAAACCAACCCTATGTATAATAATTTGAGTGACAAGCTTCAAATGTAAGGTTGGCTCTTCTCTAAATTTGAGATCTGTATTTCTTGCCTATCAGGTTTCTGAAAGCTCCCAGCACCCAACAGCTTCGGGTGGTCAACAAAAACGGTTGAGTATTTGGGGTTTCCATATGCAGGGGATATCCATTTATACCTAGTAATTATGTTCAGAATACCCATTGATAGCAGTAAAGTTATGCAAAGCTTTCAGCATTGTGAACCAGTGTTGCTTTTTGCTGTTTTGCCCTGTCTGCAACAATTTTCTATCCATTACTTCTGCCTTGGCCATTGGTTTAATACAAACGTCTGGCTAGGAGACCTGCTTTGTGAGTTCATAATGTGAGCTATAGCTTTTGAAGTGGCATTGAATGCAACTTGATCTTGTTTATACTTGTGACCAAACAGGCCACCTCCAGTTTTAGTTTGACAGTTCTTGTTGTATATCCTACTTGCTATCAACATTTTAATACTGGTTATTTAGTAATAACTGTCTTCTAACACCAAAAATGTGTGTTTCCTTGTGGAAGCATTTGTGCATGTTCTTCCACCTAGTCCAGCTTTGCCAGCTCTTTGTTTCTTACTGAGTCTTGTTCTTATCTATGGACTTTGTACTGAGTCTTTGCTGAGCCCCTCCCAGACTTCACCATTTGAGATCAACCCTTAAAATATTTTAAAAATACATTTTACTGTAGGAAGAATAAACTTTTGCAGGCTAGTGGAGATTAGTAGATAGGGTAGTATGGAATACGGTAACAATTTAATTCCCACTTAATAACCTTGCAATTATTTTCTGAAGGATGCCTGTTCTTTTTGATGACCCCTTATATTTGCTATTGTCTCATTACCTGCTAGCCTCCCTCTTACAGCCTTTTTCAATTTAATTTCTGTGCCTTCCAGCAGGATGATATCACACAGGTAAACTGTTGTTTATAAACACACACACCCAAATATGTGCATCTGTCATGTCCATTTTACCACTCATTTTCAGCCTTGGTTGCACAGAGTTCGTTGCCATGATTTGTATTCACAGTAAAGGTTCTTAACAGGATGCAAATGATTCTACAGTTAAACTGAATTGCATCTAAACATGAGGTCTTTGCCTTCTTAAACCTTCTCCCCTGTGTAAAACCTTTCCCTCTGTCACATCCCACAGTGTACACTGATAGTTCACTCACTGTTGAAGTGCTGTATGTTTAATTGCCTTGTTGTGCGAAGTGTGAAGAGTATTACTCCATCTGTATGGCTGAATGAAACTGACTCCAGTCCGGGGGACTCGAGAACTGAAGGGATGGCGCCACATGCGCTCTGGTGCAAGCCAAAGCTGGGTTTTCATGGCAGTAGATGGAAATAGTCTGGGAGAAGGAAAAGTAAGTTGTAAAACAGGATTGTTTCATTTCCAGACTCTAAAAATGGCCCAAATTATCAAGTTTGAGGTTCGTCTTTTTTTCTAAAAGATTCTGCAGGGAATCTGCGATGGTAGCAGATGGATGGTTGCTGATGGTTGTATCACTCTAGGGTGGATATTTGGAGGTTTACTATTAATGTAATAATACAGTAGGGAAATGGCTGTTGAAAAGATCAGGTGAATTTCAACAGAATCACTGCAAAAACGTAGTACTGTTCTGTAAGGCAAACCTGCAGAAATCGTATACATATCCTGATAGTGCTCAGGATAACAGCATTACATCTCAGATGGAAGAGAGTGCTTAAGAACCTCAGAAAGGCGGATATAATTTCTATTGTAATGTAAATACAGCATAACTGCACCAGATTACATTTGGAAGAGTGACGTTAAACATGAATGCAATTTACTTTCTATTTGCTGTATCTCCTAACATAAGAATTTTCTCTTTTATTTCACTGCTTAAAGTCTTTATCATGGATTTAAACAAATAATAATGTAATGAGACAACAGTACAAAGACATATATTCTTGTTCCGGTATAGAAAAGAAATGTGCCTTCAGCAAATTTTTGTAGCTCACTTGTTTTAAAAGGCCATACCAAGTCATCTACTGATCCAAGAAAAGTGATATGACAGCAGAAGCTTGCCTGGAGAAGAAAGAATTCTCTGGTTTTGGATTGTCTTTTGATTCTTTTTTATCCATGGGGACCATGTAAAGCCAGGTCAAGGTGACTAGGTTCCATGTGATATGCAGAATGGCCCATATTTGATCTTGAAGTAGTTTAAGCCTTTGCTAGAAGGCTTGTTAAGGCTTCTTGATGTCACTGCTATGCTAGAAGGCGATACTGTCCCTGGCGTAACTGTTGACAGTAGTTCTCAGTATTACTACTTTTTATTATTTGGTGTGGTTATTTTCTTTTATGTTTCGAGATGTTTCTGTGGAATAAATGTTTTCCTTACTTTCATACCAGTATTTAAAACATCTATACCACATCTAAGTGTGCAGTGGCTGTATCACCAGACCACAAATGGCTATTAAGAATATTTTATATTACAAAAATAATAAAGAACAGCTATGACTGACCCTTTTTGTAGAAGTGAAAAAAGGTGAGATATTTGTAGTTGCCTTATTTAAAATTTAGTGAATATGTGGTAGCTTGTTTCTCATTTATTTTATGTGGGTTGTTTTTAGGGATGGGGTTGGCTTTTTTCTCTATAAGCACAAGGCACTTCAGATTGGAAACAACAACATACAAATAGTTATTTTAGTAGTTGAATATGTTGTTCATCAGTTATTAAAATCCAGATGATTATGTAGTGCTATCATAAAAGTGCATTACCAGGTAGAAAAGTTTCTTGAAAAGCTGTTTAATCTCTAATGTTTTATGTTCTGCATCCTAAGAGTGACTGAGTTTGAGGCCCAGGCTTCTCTATGTAGTAAAACCTTGTGTTATATTCTGGAAATTTGACTCTTACTCCTCACTGATCTTAAATATTCCTATGCTACTAGAAGTGTCTCTGTCATTTCAGTATGGATATTAATGAAATTGGGTATTGGTCAGGGTTGCCAATACTGATTTTCTTATTAAAATTTTTGTTAATTGTGATGATGTTTGTACCATCTGAAGGAACTTGATCTCTTCCTTTTCAGTTTCTGCCGCAGAGGCCACATTCTACCAATCCTGACTGCATGACTCCACATGGAACTATCCTGCATCAAACGTTGGATTTTGACGAGTTCATACCGCCGATACCGCCTCCACCCTACTACCCACCAGAATATACCTGCACACCAGTGATAGAGGCACAGAGGTGATTCTTCCCTGTACTTACAGATAATGCATAGTTCTGAGCTCCATACTGTGCAGTTCTCTGAAAGAATGTGAAGCCAAGTATTGTCCTTCACTTAGACTCAGTGCTGCTTTTCCAGAGGGATTACACACATTTTTTGTAAACTTCTTAGAATGCACCTGGGAGTATTTGTGTTAAAGCACTGCTGTAACAGAGTAGTGATTGCATTTGGCTAAGACAAGGGTAACAATATCTGAACTTAATGCAGAGAGCAACTTAAAGGTAATCTTGTCACAGTTGTTAACATGATACACCTGAAGTTGAATATGAGATCTCATTTTCTGAGAGAATCATTGTAGTTGATGTGTATTATTGTGGAGTAGTGAAGGACATTCTTGACAGCAAAGCAGGCTGGCAGAGATGGCTGGTGTTCAAAATTAAATAGAATTTTGAAAGCTACCCTGTGAATGAGGGCTTCCTTTGGTCATCTAATAAATTTCTTCAGTATAATTCTTTGTGGTATACTGGCTTTGAATTCAGAGGACACTCTATATCACTGTGGTGTAGGTGAAAGTTCAGCAAATAAATCCAATGCAATTTCTTAATTATTAAGTTTCCTTGTTTGTGTTTTTATACAGAGGTCTTCATTTGGACTTTCCTCATTCCCCATTCAGTGCTTTATATGAAGTAACCATTAACAGCCCAGGAATGCTGTATCCAACTGAGCTTCCTCCTCCTTACGAGGCAGTGATTGGAGAGACACCTGCCAGTCAGGTAAGGAAAGTCAAAGGAATTTCTCTACATGGTCTGCAAATTGTCAGGATTCAAAACATTTTTAGATAAATTTAATGATCTAAAGTATTAGAGGAGTTAATTGTACTTTGAGGGAACAACCATTAGACCATATGCATATTCTTTAAACGCATTTTTGTGACCATTCCTTTCAAGAGGCATGAACTAACAGATGTTATTTAATGTGTATTCTCCTTATGTTCTTGTGGGTAGTTGGGCAATATTTCAGCTGTTGTATGATACTGGATTGTCAGTAACAAAATTCTAGAATGGATTGGAATCAGCAAAGCACAGTATTCTTCCTTATTTGTAAAACCATATAGAGCATCAATGTCCAGCAGCACAATAGCACCAGCATGTAACAAAAGCATGATTTAACAAGGTATAATTGAAAGCAGCAAAGTCGTGGAAGAAAAGCATGAGCTTCAACAAGTAGATGTATTGACTATTATTTTTTATCATCTGGAGTCAGTGTCACTGCCTTTCCTATTCATCTCTGGCCACCAGGGTTCCAGAAGCATTTGTTTCTAATCACAGGTGAAAATGTGTGGTGACTTTTAATTTCTAAATGGTGATAATTATATAGTTTCGTAACAGGAGTGAGTTTATATGGGCCTGATAGTTGCTGGTTCAGTCAGCTTGAAGGAGCAAAATAATATAAGTATCAGATGTGAAGTACATGGGTGATGCTATAACTAAAGGCCTACGCAGCCATATACTTTACCACATACAGTTTTGCATGGCTGGGTTCTGGTGGAGAAGGGAGGCAGCAGGTTGCAGGGGCGGCTTCTGCAGGGAGCAGTTAGAAGCTCTCTGCAGGCCCGAGAGAGTAACCACCAGCTGACTCAGTGCTGGAGTTGTTGTTGACCAAGGCAATCCACGATGGTCACAGTGCCTCTGGGAATCACATTTAGGAGAAAAAAAACCCAAACCTGCTAGCAGCCCCTTTTTGCCACCAGAGAAGGGAGTGAGAAGATGTAGAAAACTCTGTAGACACAAGTTATTCTGTGAATGGAGCCAAAGTCTAAGGTGGTTTTAGGTCTACAAGAAGAACAAAATGCCATCTTAAATTCATAATGTCCACCAAGCTGCAGTGCAGTATGAACTGAAGTAACTACATTTATAAACCCCTCAAAGGCAGACTTTGCAATGGAAATCATGGCACAGTGTTAGCTACAGAAGTGCTTCTGGGAACCATTATGTAATAATGTCATAATTGTAAAACCTCTTACTGAGCATCAAGCAATGGAGCTTGTTTGTTTCTAAATGGATTGAGGTCCTTAGAATTTCATTAAATTGTATCAAATTAGACTCAATATTCCATGCATTTCATGGACAGCAAATGTCAGTGCTAATTTAAGTGGTTGCATCTAAGTAAAGATTACTGTTGTCATCTGTACTGATTAAGAATTCCCATTTTTATGACTGGGAAAAAAAAGTGGTTTTCACACTCTGTTCCATGCAGAGTATTGATTAGGATATAGAAAAGGCAAGAGCAAACAGATCGGGATTCTGGGTGGATTACACCAGCTGAGTGTTTTACAGGGTTTACTAACCTGTAGGCTATGCAGGCTTGCTAAAAGACTCTGGGGTTTTTTTGTTTCTTTCCTTTTCCTGTTGATAGCTTTTTGACTGCCTTTACCAGCTTTGTGTCTGAGGATGTGCAAGTCAATAAGATTTTTGTTACCCTAGGCTGTGTAGGAACCTGTATGAACGACATGCCATAGCCCTGTGCGGAAAAAAACTCTGACCTGACTAAAATTGTTCTCTCTTATAATTAAAATCATGGTTCTTCTTGCCCCAAGCAAGAAGGTTAATCAATTCCAAATGATAAAAAATGCATTCAGCAATTATTCTTGTAAATGCAGAGAGGAGGAGGGAAGGAAAAGAAAAATTAACACATTGATCAGATAAGCTTGTATTTTGCAAATTCTGGCTAAATACCAGGAAAAAGTAGAAGAAACTAAAATTCAGATCATATCCCTGGTTTCTTTTGCATGCCCCAAATCTTGAAATCTCTCATTTTCCCACTGTTAAAGATGCTAGTTATCAAAGAGGCCCTTAAGTTTAAACCTTAGAGGTGATGAGTGCTGTTTTCTATGTGGCAGGTTTTGTATAGAGGGGAATTTCTGTCTTCTTTTTGGTCTCAAGAAGCAGTGTTTCCCATCTGTTTGTCATATTATTGAGGTTTGGTTGTGGGGTTTGTTGTTTGGTTGGATGTTTTTCAATTTTCAGTAGCTGTAATTAGAGAAAACTATTAATATAATATAGTCTGCAGTATAAAAGCCATCATCCCAAAGTTAAGCTGACAGGCCATGTCCTTTGATTCACATAGTAATGACTCATCCCTAACAATGTTATCTTGTTGACGCAGCCTGTGTCTCTAGGTATGTTGCTGTTAGGTTTTCAGCCTCTGTAGGAGCCTCTGAGATTGAGGCAGAGGCTAAGAAGGGATGTGATGTGCGGTGGAGGAGCTTTTGGTCCCTCTAAATTCCAAAGGCTCTGAAAAGCTGATACAAATCTAATTGTGTGAAGGAGAGTGCTGAGAACAGTTCCTCTCTCTAGTTTCTCTGAGTACAACGTGAGTCCTTACCCTAGGTGAGCTGAAAGACTCTCAGTATTAACACCTTACCACAAGGCAAAATAGTTAGTCTCCTGCCCATATTGGAATACACCTTGGGTCCATGGTGCGCTCTGTGCAAGCTCTGCTCCAACAAGATGCCAAAGCGAAGTACTGATAGCTGCTCTGTGGCTTGTCAAACGAGCTTAGCTGTTTTATTCCTGGGGCAAAAAAATTCTGTCAACACTATAATTGTTCCCTTTGGCAAACTAAACACAGAATAGTAACTTTTAAAAGGACACAAAGATTGAACTGTCGTAAAGTAAAAATGTTGGTCTAACAGGAAATTAAGGCATGTAAATACAATGAGTCTATTTCTTCTACCTGTAAAATAGTGTATTTTTTTGAGATGCAGCATTTTGATTTCAAGAATTGCCAAGCCAGCTTTTTAAACAAGCCTTCAGTTTGCTTTATATGCTATAGAATAATGTAATTATTTTAAATTCACTAGATCAAAGCTGCCCATGGTTCTTTTTCATTAGTACAGGTTTACCAAAGCCTCAGCCTTGCATGTACCTAATTTTATAGTTAATAGGCCATATTTATAGGTACTAGACAATGTCGCTACAGCTGCCAAGAGACTGAGAGAACAGAGAAGGCCAGTAAATGTTTCAGCACAAATATTCAGGTATTTTCCTATGAATGCTTAAGAAATGGTGAAACTACCTGGGTTTTAAAAGGACCCCATGGGTTTTAAAAAGAAACACACCCCTGAACCATTATATAATTTCTTCCAAAATGTAGTCAGTCTGTTTGATTTTCTCCAGTAACAAAGAGCATTTGAGCACACTTCTTTTCCACCAGTTTTGGTTTTGCTTTGCTTTTTAATTTGGGTTTGGGGGTGGGCTTTTTGGGTTTTTTTTGTTTGGGGGTTTGTTTTTCTTTTTGGCACCACAGATGCAATTTTCTGCTTCAACAAAGAAAGATCCTTTAATAAATTTCCAATAAAATTGTTAAAAAAATATGAATGGTTTCACCTTTGCTTCCCAGTCCTCCATCTATTGCTGAGTTAAACTATTCCTGGTACTGTTCTTCGTTTATAATTGTATTTGCTAACCTTAGACATAAAATTGCCTCTAAAAACTAAATTTGTATCAGAAAATGTTTCTTGATCACTTGATCATAATAAGCTATGGATAGGTAGATAGATCGATATGAAAATATGAGTGAGCACAGTCAGTTATGCATATATATTAATCTACACTGCCATGTGCATGGAAGCTCTTTCCCTAATAGCTTCAGAGTAATTGTGTCACATTCAATTTTTTAGAAGGCCAGATATAAATTAAGCTCTTGACAAAAAGGTTTTCACAGAGGTGACTGATGGTTATTTCCAGACTCTGTCAAAAATTGTAATAAGCTTTTACTAGTTAATTGTGGCCCTAGAGACAGAAGCAGATACAGTGCTGTCTGCTAAAGATGGTATCAGTCTCATTCCCTTTGACTTTTCTTTTTATATGTTTCTCATTTATTATTACAAGCTATTTATTGGAACCATTTTTTAAATCATTATGATCCCAAAGAACTGCTAAAAAATTCTAATGAGATTAGAAACAAGGTCAAAGCCAAAGTCTATTAAAATCAGTAGAAAGAAAAATTCCTAAATTTCAGGTGATTTTATGGATCAAATCTTTACAGCAGGAATGATTATGTATTTTGTTCTCACAGTTCTCAAAAGAGAAGGGAAGTTGCCCACTTAGATCCATCCTTCCAGGAAAAAGTAGTATTTCCCTTCAGCAAATCTCTAGTAGCCTGGAAAGGACCTGGCATTGGCCACGTTGGCTGGCAATGATGTTATAGGGATAAAGAATACATTAGGTGTTAACACCTCAGCAAACAGCCAAATAACTGTTCTTGTGCTTTTGTGTATGCTTTCTCTTGTTCTCTATCCTATTTTAGGGTGATATAAAGTATAATACAGAAAAATGTAGGCTGTAGAAAAAGAGATTGCTTGTAATAAATGCATTAGTTTTAAGCATTGCAGACATTAAGCTTTGTCATGTGGGCCAGCAGCCCAGGAACCTGTTAATTCATGATTAATTTAGCTTATAAATTCGGGGGGGTGGGGGGGGGAGAAGTGGGGGGGGGGAATTTG
>VZTU01026689.1:11666-50656 GCA_013400835.1 Zapornia atra
TTTAAGCATGTTCCTTTGCCCTGCATTTGTTCATGACCCAAAGACACTGTAAAATAGTGTAAATAGCTTTTTATCTGAATAGCAGCTTCTGTGCCAGTTGCTGCAGTCAGGTCTGTTCTTAAGCTCATCAGCACTATGCTGCGTTTTGGTAAAGTGCAGATTAATGCACTGTTGCATTAAACAATTTTCATTTAGGTCACTGGAACTGATCAAGTATCTGAATCAAGCATGGGTGAGAGGAACATGACCCTGGACTTCAGCACACAAGGTAATCATAACAGATTGACAGAGCCCTGGGACAGGCTGCCCGGGGCGGGGGTGGAGTCTCCATCTCTGGAGATATTTCATCCCCGTCTGGATGCCGACCTGCGCGACCTGTCCTAGAGACCCGGCTTTGGCAGGGGGGTTGGACCCCATGAGCTCTCGAGGTCCCTTCCAACCCCTATGATATTCTGTGATTCTGTGATAACATAGCATTTATCTACTTGAGATTGTTGAGTGGACTTTTCTTTCTCTTCTGCCCTTCCTAATGGAGAAAGCAGGATTCTCTTTCGGATTGTTCATGGCAAGAAGAACTTTTTCACAGTCATGACCTAATGTGGCTGGAAATGCAGAGGAGAGTTTTGCTCAACAAAGTCTGTAAAGCCCTTTGAGGCACTTGTCATTTCTCTTTGAAGATTCATGCACAGAACTGGTGGTTGGTTTCTCATTGTCAGCAGCATGGTAGTCCACATGCCTTCTCCCTATTGTAGTTTCCTGCATGGCTTCCAGAAGGCTGAATAGGAAGCTTGCTGTCTGAAGCATAGATGTTGTGAATGCAAGTAGATGAGCAACTGCACAGAACCTGTTTGTTTAAAGTGTAAAAATTACTAGAAGAGGTCTCCTTGCCATGTCTGTTGTTATGGAGGGCTTTTTAAATATTACAGCCTCAGTGGATCACAAGATTTGAGCCGTTTGTAGGAAATAATTATTTTAGTCCATTTTCCATGAAATACTTTTTCCACGTCATATTCATACATTAGTGACTAGATTGGCAGGTTGTCATAGGTAGTACCCTTATGATCAGAGTGGTGGTGGCAGGGGATCCCAAGAATCAGAAACAGTTGTCTTGCCTAGCATCCAGAATGGGACTGACAGCCTAACAGGTAAGTGAGGAGCATCTGTTCCTGCAGAGTATCTGTTCTGTGAAGAAGGATCTCACTTTCCAGAGCCATCAGTGGTCACCTTTACTGCTGAACGTTACTTTATTTTTGTTTTAAATGCTGGTGTTTGACAACTGCATACAAACTTTATAGATATTACAAAGCCTGAGTTAGGGAATATGTTGCAAAGAATCATCTAATTAGGTAAGAAATGTTTGGGCAAAATCCAATAAACTGCTGCAGCTTTCCAGCTAACACATAACAAGCAGTGTGTATTCTACATGTTTAGTGTAACGTAGATGTATGATGTATTTCCATTATTGATTATTATGTTCTTTTTGCAATCTTATGATTGCCTTGTAAGTGTCGTGAAATTATTTCCAGGCAGCCCAAAATGAAAATACTACTTTTGTTTAATTTTATGTAAGAAGAAAACACTCTTCATAAAATCCAACCTCATGAATATTTGATTTTAATTTTGATAGTTAATTTCACTACACTGCAGAAAGCTTTCCACTTCCTAGATGCCAAAACGAGGGAGCACTTAACAAATGTTTACCAATTCAATAAAAGATCCTATTTTTCTATTGCTGAAAAAAAAGTTAAAATATATGTCTCAGCAATATGATTAGGAGCAGCTGTTATGCAAAAAAGGAGTACAATTATGTAATTTCTAGTTTGTAAATGTTTTTATTTTAGATGTAGAGCTTCAGGGAACTCCAGCCTGTGCTGGGAGAAATGTGGTCTGCATTCTTGGAGCCTGGAGGCTGGATTATCTAGTTTTACTTTCTTTTTGTCATGAGTTAGGGAATAATGCAAAGCCAAATACTCATTTTTCATACAAGGAGTCCTTTTGATCTGTAATATGTATTTGTAGACCTGACAGAGGATGTGGTAACAAACTCAATTTTCAATACAAAGGGCTTCAAAGATTATGTCACCTTGCATAGAATGCTTAGCTTCTACCCAAATTGTGTGTGCATCATATTTTGTGTGCCAGAGATGTTATATGATGGTGAATTCCCATTTTTAAAGAACTTAAATTCATGCTTCAGGGAAATGATGATTGATTAGAAAATGTTAGCTGCAAAGCCCATGTTGACAGTAATGATAGAAGTGATCAGGGCCATGTTTTTTCAGCGTTTGCATAAAGTTTTACTTTTTCTACCACAGGCAATCTCTCACTGTTTACCAGAGAAGCCAGCAGAGAAAGAGCTGTTCCTGTCCAAATGTAGTTACAGATAATATTTTGGCATCAGTGCTCAAGCACCCTTACTAATTGAAGAAAATACTTCAGGGCAGCACAAATTCTATTTGCTGAAAGACAGTAGAAACAAGTAAATTACTTCCGTCGTCATTGCTTTGGCTTTCTGTGGTCTGAGAGCTTTTGAGTAGTTAATGAGGTTACTAAATTTAAAGCAGTTACTAAATTTAAAGCAGTATATTGAAAACAGGATGGGAGGGGGCTGGAGGGGATAGGAGAGGGACGAAAAGTGTTGGTTTCTTACTGAATCTCTTGGTTTGCAGTTTCTGTTGAGAGCACCTCTTTGATGGTCTCCGAGGCTGTTGATGTTCCAGACCGTAGCTGCAGCTCTGAAGACCTTTGTTCACTGGAAGTTCAAGGATCTCTACCTTCTGCAGATCTTTCTCCCTACTGTACAACCCCCAAAGGGGCTATAGACCAGAGCCTCAGCACCCACTGCAGGCTGCACAGAACTCACTCAGAGGGTTTTCCTGATGAGGATGACAGTCCCCGCAGCCAAGCCTCTACAGGCAGGCCTCAAGGACAAGAAAAGAACCGTGCCCATGGCAGGGCCTCAGACTGTTCCTCAGAGAGTTTCAGCCCCTCAGAAAGGGAACTGCAGAGTTCTGCTCAAGAGAGCAGTGCCACGCCACCTTTGAAGCAAAAGAAAATCTGCTGTGCAGTCTTTAGCCAGTCTCCTGTCCCTTCTCAGACCAATCCCTGTTCTGGGACTGCAAATACTTCATCGTACCCGAGCAGCCGCGAGAGTGCTGTCCGGCAGCACCCCATTACAAAGCACCAAGTTTCAAATATAGTCCGATCAACTAGTGACCCTGTATCATGTTCGTCCCGTACAGAAGGTGGGTGTAATAGCACGAGGCTGATGGAGCGTGGACCCAGCGAGTGGTATGTGATTTATGCAGCAGTTGGTGCTGCCGGGGATGATAGGAACCGTTCCAACGAGGGTTGACTTACGTGTAATGGCTTTAGTTATATGCACATTTTCTAGATTTGAAAATTTTTTTTAAAATGGAAATAGGGAAAGGGACGGTGTGAAATTAATTTTGGCTTTCCTAAATTGTACCAGCTTTTCTGTAGAGCTCAGAAACCCATCTCTTGAGTAGATGCTTCCTCCTCTCTGCTACGGTTATACTGAGAAGCTAAACTAGGAAGTCGAATGGTAGCTGAGCTCTCGTAAGGAAGCTATTAACTGAGCTGTCATGCTTGTAATACAGCAGGTTGTGTTTCCTGAAGGTGACAATGACATTGACAGTATTGTGTGTGTCAGAGGCAGCCAGTGTCTGTGTAATGGCAAGTTGGACTGTACAGTGAAAAGTTTTAAAAGACAAGAAAATGAAGGATGAGGTGCATGACTGATAAATGAAAAGGAAAGATTTTTACTGTTGTGGATAAGCATCTTCTGATATGAATCTCCTCTTAGATGAGTAGGGAAGAGCGAAGGTGTTAGCTGAACAGTTTATTTTCATAAAACTCTGCCTGTTGGGGGAAAATAAAAGTTTGTTTTAGTAGAGAATGGCTTGGTCAAATTATAGCAGGAACGTAGAACTGTCTGAACCATCTGAAATGTGTGGGTTTTACAGAAGGATGTAAGCTGTTCAGAGGTGGTTTGAGAGTAAAGAGTAAAAGCTTTGTAAGATGTCAGACTGTGCTGTACCAGAAGTGTTCGCTGGGCTTTCTAAGGGATCTAGAGGAAGAATCATGTGACCAGCTCAAAACAAAAGTAGACAAAATGTCGAAATAACTGGTTCAAGATAAGATGATGATGTGTTGGTTCTATTACATGTTTTGCATAATTATTCTGTTTCTGTGAATTTCAGAGACCTCATAATAGCTCAGTAATTGAGTATCTTTTACCTTTAGAAATCTAGCCACAGCATCCTATTCAGGAAATGTGAATCTTTAACCGAGAAGTCTGCATTTATTTTCTGAAATTTGCTAGGATATACATGCTACAAAGCTGCCATGCAGACAGTAAGTAGGCATTTCTGAATCCCTTCTACTGTGCCAAAGACAAGGAGAAACACCCTCTCTCTTCTGGATCACGCTCTGCATGTTTTCCATATTGTGCTCCATATGCTCTTTAAGTTGTATTGGAGAGAGTGCTTACCGTAGGCAGCCGTATCTACGTGTTCTCGCTAACTGCAGGACACCTGGTAGAACAGATGCTCTGCTTTCATTTTTAATATGCCCTAAATACATCCATCATCTTTTCTGGAGAAGTGGGCATATTATGGGAATGAGTTTGACTAATTCCCAAGTTCTTAGCTCCTCTGTGAGTCAAGGGATATGGGTTGAGCTTAGCAAAGAGTGTAATATAAGAACAGAGATGGGTCTGGCGATACTGATGTACACATGGTTTGGTGTGGGGCGGGGCGCAGGCAGGAGAAGTAGTCACTCAGAGGGAACATGTTTGTGCTGACCTAGTTTGCAATTCTTTTGGTGCCTGCAGAAGACACTTTTAAAATGAAATCTTTCAGAGAAGCATTTGAGCCTAGATGAGCACATTTCTTTTATTTGTATGTCTGGCAAACTACAGTTTGCAAAACTTTACTCAGAATTTTCCCAACACCACGACACTCCCCCTTTCTCTACATTTGCTGAACTTTATTTGGAAATCATACATAGGCTAGAAGTAGCACAGTTCTCATAGCATATATCAGCTATTTGTAGAAGCCCTGAAGCTTTTTCTCCTAAACTGTGATACACAGCTGAAGCTCTTTATAGTCTTTAGAACTGTAAAAAGGCATTTGATTTACTAGTTTCATGACTGGCTATTGGCATATAGATCTCTCTGTTGACAGACAGGTGAAGAAGGAGGAAACCAACTGATCTCCATTAACTAACCAACCCAGAAGAAAAAGTGTTTGGGTTTTTTTCACTAATATGCACTTGTTTTTTCAAAGTTGTCATGGAGTAGAGCAACTGGTCAAATAGACCAGTCACATATGAAAGCTGGGAATTTTAATACTGGCATAAAACTGGGCTTTTAGGTCAGTAAAGAGCAATTCATATGCTTCAAGCACATCTTGACATGATGAGGTCTTTATGTATAGTCAATAATTCTCCCATTAATCCCTTAAAGCTGAAAATTTGTTTTTAAATATGCCATTCCTAGTTGGTGAAAATTTAGTTTAATAGATGCCTTTATAGTCACTGTGTAGACCCTGGACAAGGCAAGCACAGTGGGTTCACGTACAGTCTCTGTAAGGACAGGTTCTCTTAAAAGAAAAACATAAATGAGGAGTTTGCATGTTTTTCTCTTTTCCCCATAAAGTTTATCATAGCAAAGGAGGACAAAATCAACTTCTAGCACTGATGTCTGTTACAATAAACATAACCTATAACCAAATATGATTATTGTAGTGTCTGTGTTCCAAATAACGCAGGATAATGTCTGGTGGTGCAGTTTTGCCTGTGCCACAAGTACATTAAGCAGTATAAGAACGGCTGGAAAGACAGAAGCTCTGAAGTGTCTCCTCTTAATAAGCATGTCATCATTCATGTGTTGCAGTATTTCAGCATAATAATACAATTTAAAGTCAGAATAGAAGCCGTCCTACAGATTTTCTGTCTGTAGCATACAAATCTTTGTTTTCCTTCATTTAATTATTCACTCTACTAGAAAGGATTATATCAGCTTTTCATTTTAAACTTTCTCAGAAGATATGAAAGAAAAACTCTTCTAATCTACCTAGAAGTTCAAAATAGTTTTCAGTCTTGAAAACAGATGTAAATAGCCTTAGCATAAATGTGAGGGTTTATTCCATCTTGGCTATCACAAGCTTGAAATCAAAAAGGCTGTACTGGTAATTACTGTATAGTGTGATCTCATCATCGCTGAACCTTGTACTGGGATCCCATAAAGGCTCTGTCGTGAGAAGGCATCTGTGTGCAGAGCTGTTTGTTGATCTGCTGTAACTACTTATTGACTGAATCACCAGTAACTGTAGTGGCCACCTACCCATTAATTCGATCAGTGGTGGATAGCATTTGTCCCACAAAGAATGAGAGCCTGTTGAAAAAGGAGGTAGAAATACTGGCTGAAATACTGTATTTGTAGAACTAAGAGGGATTTGTCTTTCTCAGTTTTCCCATTTTCAAAGATAAACTCTGTCTGCCAAGAAAATAGAAGAAAGTCTGAGGCCTGCCCCCACAGGGAGCCTTCCGTAGCTTCAGTGCTTAGGCCTGAAATATGTAGGTTTTGATAGCTGTGTAACAGAGAGGAAACCATCACACAGGAGCTCTATCTTTGTATTTATTTAACATAGAGGACATTTTTCTGTCTAGTGGCTCCTCTTTATGAATGGACATCTTGAAAGTAGCTATTTCCTCGGAGCGGTTTCATTCTGTAAAGGAGAAGATGACAGCTTCCAATGTATTTTTCCTTGCATTGGGCAGAGGATAGCAGGGACTGACTATGCTCTTTCTGTCTCCTTCTCTCTGATTCAAGGTGACAATTGTGCCTGGACTCCTACATGTAGCCAGTTCCAAGATGCAGGACTAGCTCCAGCTACATTAGAAACAGGTGAGGATCCGTCTTCTAAAGCAGGACCACACAGGTTTTCTTTTTCTGTGGGGGGGGGTGTTTTTTGTTGTCATTTAAAAAAAAAAGAAGCTTCTGACAGAGAAATAAACTCTAGAAAATTGGTGACAGAAAGATCACTTACTTAGAACATACGTATATGATGTACAGTGCTGATGGAACTGGCCTTTGAGTCAAAATGCTGCCAATGAGTCCTCTGTTTCAGTTTGGCATTTTTGCTTTCACTGTGTTTCTTACTAATCTCTCCTGCATTATTCACTGCTTATCATTTTTGAGGTCTAGAAGTAAGGGGGGCTTAACCCTTGAAGTTGGAGGCGGGAGGGTGGCGTGGGCAATGCAGACCTATAACATTACAAATTCCATACATAACACTGAGTAGCTGGTGTTTCCCCTTACCATTAATGTCAGTTGAAGTCCCTGAAAGGAGAGGTATCAAAACTGTCTGTGATTTACGAAGTCCTTGAATTACTCACGCACTCATCCTAAATGCAGTCATCCTTGGTCATGGGAAAGAGTCTTTCTCTTGACCTCTGGTTAAATATCATTTTGCTGGGTCTCCTTGATTGCATGTTTTTGTTATTCTTCAGAAAATAATAGACACTTTAGGACAAAGTAAAAACTTTTGTGACAATATTTGTTTTGCCTTTTTTCTTTTTCTTTTTTTTCTTTCTTTTTTTTAACTTATTGCTTTAAAGATATTCTTCCCCCCCTTTTTTAGTTCCTGTTTCTGGTTCTCATATGGCTGCCTCTGCTTGTCAGCATTCTTTGAGCAGTTTCCTACCAACTGGAAAAGAGAGGGATACAAGGAAAGATGATCTACACCTGAAGCCAAAGGCTTTGCACGCAGTCACAAAGGAGCGACCGCACTCTCTAGTGGACCTTAAGGCCTACAAAGACACAAAAATTTTAGTGGCAAAATTTTTGGAACATTCAAACTGTAATCTCCCTCCAGAAGTACGTCATGTGGTGAACAGCATACGATCAGTAATAAAATCTGATGAGAGACACATGGAAGAAGCCATCTTCAGTGCCAATATTTTAGACCAGGTAAGCCATTTAAATTCAACCATGATAGACGCACATGGTACCTTATTTAAATGTTTTTGCAGTTTTAAGTACTTCAGACAATTCCTACAAAAGTTCTTTATCAGCAATATGCTTTCAGCAAGAAATAATTAATGGCTGTTGGGCAGTGATGCATTTTGCACTGAAGCACGCAGAAATTATTTCAAATTCTTCAGCTGGACCTGGTAATATCCTAGGAGATCTATAGGGAGCTGATATCAGGACAGAACAGTGCAGTTACCCTACTACTGGCCAGAATAGTGAGAATGACCCTTGTTTTTATGCCTCTCCAAAATGAAGGGGCAATGGAACTTTCTCACATTGAGTGAGAATAAGAGACATGTCTTGAAAGGAATCCTATAAAACAAGGGAATTAGTAGCGGTAGCAACTCTTTATATCTTCTGTGCAGAAAGGAAGGTGAAGAATCACTTCTTGCCAGAATAGCTTTCAGAATGGTGGCTATGGAAATGGAGCTCCTTTTCCAGTGTCAGACTGGAAAAGCAGAATGCTCTTAGCCCCGACTAACCAGGTTGCCTGTGGGGCCTTCACAAGACTGGACAGAGGGTTCAGGATACATACCTGGGGGCCATCCACACCCTCCCACCCCCCCAAGATACTGCAGTTCCTATGGTATTAGGCTGCTGATCCCAAAGTGAGGGAAACTAGCTAAGTATTCAAATAGGATGTGATAACACTTAAACAGCATGTGTGAGGGTGATGTGTCGCAGGAGGTATATGGCATTTAGTAAAGCTTGCTGCACGATTGGCTTTGCTAACTGTGAGGAAGAACAAAGAAGTAGTATCGGTTACCTCTGTAGCCATGTGGGTAGTGAAGCAGTACAATCAGGATGTAGTAGAGTGTCAGTATGGACTTAAATTCTAACGCTGTTACTACTTTTAAAAAATTCTAGGTCAAGAAATACTCAAGGTTAGGAAATTGAAAACAATTTTCTTGAAACGAACAAAAGAATAGTAAAAACAACATATTTCCTCACAAAACAGTATTTTTAAAAAGTGTTTATGTAGATCATAAACCCAGAAGCCAACATTCCCAATTTTTATCCTGTGTGAATTTCTTCGATCTAGGGAGACATACGGGTTTTTCACAGAAAAGAAATTTTTAGTAGTTACTGTTAATTAGTGAAAGTCCATGGTACCCCTGCAATCGACTTAAGTAGTCACAGAATTTTTGGTACAGTAGTTGTACCTTCAGGTTCGTGAAGTAGCTTAACAGTTCTGTTAACTCCAAAATGTTTGATTGCCAGGATCGCACGGTTTTAGTTCCTTACCATCCTCAGCACAGCTGGTTTAACATCTCTTTCTCTTATAAGAAATAGAGACGCTTAATTTGCTCCAGATTCCTATCTGTCAATTTTAAGGCAGAGGTGCTGCCTCTTCTGCAGGTTTCCTTTTTATCTGTAAAAAGAGAAACAAAAACTTCTTTGCACCTCTGTTGATGCAGTGAGTGCAGATAGGAGGCCTGATGCCTTTCAGGCCTGACCATGCCTGCTTCCAGCAGTTGACCCAGCCCTGACCAGTTCTAAGAACATGAGAAGTGGGAGCATCTCCAGATGGCTGCATAGACAGGCATCTCTTCTGGAAGAGGTCCATCATGAGAGAACTTAAATGATATTCTGAGATGGAACGTTTTAAATTAAAAAGATTTCTTACCCTGTTTTCCCCATTCTTCCTTCTCCTTTCCTGCCCTCCTCAAATAGGTGATGACAAGTTCCCAGCAGAATGTGAATACCTCTAGAAAGCGACTTCAGGAAGATCTCCATCTCCAGAGCTGTGGTGCTCTGAGCTCTCCAGTTGCCTTCCTACGTAGGTCCCACCTCACTCGCAGTTTAGAGCGGGACAGGCCTCACAGTTTAATTGGAGTTTGCCGGGAGACCATCCTTTGATAATAATCACAGGTATGTGATTCCAGCAGAGGGAATTCAAGAAGAAACCAGGACTGGGAGAAATACAAGTAGTGGATGACTTAAAAAGGAAAAAGTGTCTTCCTTTGGAATTCCACTTTTTTCCAACAGCAGGAGGAGAGCACCTGTTTTTCTGAATGTAAATTTTAGCCCTGATTTTTGCAAAATTTTAACTGATTTATTAGTAAAGTCATAATGAATGTTTTCCTGACCAGAAAATAGAAATGCCACTGATGCTGCCTAGCTTTTCTTGAAAACCATTGAGAAACTGCCAGAGACCGGCTGTACAACTTCACAGTTGTATTTATTTAATGTACCTCAAACTGTTTTAACTATGATCAGTGTTTTAATAAAAAAGTATTTCTGGACTTTGCTTTTTCAACAGCTGATTGGGATAGATGTGTAAAGGTGATTCATATGCACAGACCGTGCTGCTTCTAATCTGGTTTTCATGTCTTTCGTGCCAGGGTAACTGATCTGTCCTGTTGAACCTGCTCCCTGCCCTCCCCCCTCCCATGTTGCCCTTTTAAGTTTGGGGTTTATTTTTGCTTTGTACTGAATGCTGCCTAGTTTATTGATGGAGTAGCTTGTGGTATTGGAAACTGACAATTAAGTACTCTGCGAATTGTGACCAAGAGATGAGTTGGGGGAGAAGTCTTAGAAACGCTGCATTTCCACAAAGCGGATTTCACAAGCCAACTGCTAGGAAGTTGGGTGGGTTTTTATCTAGCCTTGAACATTTTTTCAAAATGAATCATTACTGCAATTAGTAGTTTTGACAATTGTCTTTGTCATTCTGCTGCTTTTCTGAATTATTTATCGATGATCTTAAAAAAAAAATAATCTAAAAGTAAATATCATCAACACTAATTTGATTACCAGCATAAACATGGGTCTGCCAGCAACGTCTTCCAGTACAGCTTCATCCTGGTTCTCTCAGAGGAAAATGGAAAGGCCTTAAACCAAAAGTTCTCATAAAGAACCTACCACAGATTTCAGGGGCTTAATTTTTTTTGAGCAGCGCTTGTCAGCAGCGTTAGTTTCCGTTAGAGATGGAATCATGTACTGCTTTCGTTTGTGTCACTCTGAGCTGCACAGGCATCCTGCGAAAAGGTCACAAAGGAACGCAGCTGAAGAGAGGTAGTGTCAAGTTTTACAGAATCATCCATTCTAATGTATTTTAATTATAACATGCTTCTGTACTGATGTGAAGTCACAGTGACATCCAGTGGTGGCAACAAGGTAAGCTAATTGAAAGCATCTACTCTTCAGATAAGTGATACACTAATTCCTAATTCAGGAGATTAATTCCTTTTTAAAAAAACACCCCAACAATCTGTGACCTTTGCAACTGCACTTAGATGAAGAATTAAATGATCTTCTACTTTGATTTTTTTATTTATTATGTAAACTTACACAACAAACAAAATAAGCAAGCTTCCTTTATTATTTCAGATTTATTAGTGATAGTAGGTTAATTCTTTCCTAAGGTCAGTTGCATGCAACACACTACTCCTTGAAGTACAGTCATCTAAAGCTCTTTAGTTACTGCATGGTAAGGCTTCTTAAGTCACAGTGTATTTTCTTGAAGGCCTTGGCCAAAAAAAAAAGAAGTAATCTAGACAAAAAAATTACACCAATTAACATTTATCTTATAAGGAATACAACTTTACTACTAGGGGTTTTTTATCTACACACATTCTAATACTGCTGATGGTGCTAGGTTATTTGTCGAAACAATTTACATTCAGAACACATTGCCTTAGGAATAAGAACGCTTTATAAAAGACAGAAACAGGTAAGCATGGCTTTCCCATTCTGAGCTAATGTAAACAAAAATGTAATATGCAAAAGTCAAAGAAAAAAAACCCAGCCCAACACATACACTACACGACCTGTGCAATAAGTTATCTAGGAAATAACTCTGTTAAATCATAAAAATCACAAGCATTAAAAATAAATATGTATCTAAATAAATATTTTGATTTTAATCTTGTGGCAATTATTCTTTATTTAGTATATGAAACACTTGTTACATGTTTATGTTCACACCTTGCCAAACAGGTTACACTTGTCATAACAATACCAAGTACTACAGTGGGTTTCTGTACATTAGAATCTAAAAGTTTTAACTGCACGCATTCCTTTCCACTGAAATACCCTCTATTCGGCATCAGATTGAAAGTTAAGCAAAGCCATCAGTATTGGACTGCTTGATGGGACTGGGATTTTTGTTTTAACTTGAGGCAGCCATAACTCTGTGTAATTGCTTCTCCTTGCCGTTTCCTGCAGTCTCAGTCATCAGATATTCACATTCACCGTGTTATCAAACAAGACAGACATACATACAGCACTCCACATAAAGGTTACAAATAAATATGTGTTAAGTTTTATGAGAAAAGAGTTTAGAAGATGTTGCAAAATACTGAAATGTTTTACAAAGATTTTTGTCAGTGATTATTGTCCTTGACCATCCTTCTTGTCACTTTTTGGCAAAGAAATAAAAAGGAAGGAGAGAAAAGGCAGAGACACCTGTCTGTTCCTTGTTTCAGAGTCCTCAGGTCAGCTTTTCATTCGTACAAAATACAAAATTCTCTTCAGCTACGAGGGCTTCAGCTCTGGTGGAATCATTTCGTTATTTTGCCCCACGAGTCGCACGCTAGATGTACAGGGGTGTCTCTTGTCCGGTTAGGAGCCTGAACATGGCAGCTGGCATAGTCTTCATGTGAATCTGTCAAGCAATTGACATAGAAAGTAGCACCATTATTACTGGCTGAAAACAACACCCGAGTCCGCTTACTGTCCTGGTCTCTATGGACGTGACTTACCAAAGTTCTCTGGTTCTAAGCAGCAGGTGCTGTCTTTGCTTTCCTCCTGTGGGTTTCTTGGTTGTTTTGGTTTTTGGGTTGTGGTGTTTGTTTTCATGACAATAGGATGCAACATCACATAGCTAAAGACACCTATACACTTTCTATTGTTATACCCTTTTAAGAGTCCTTAAAAAAGAAGCAGCATAAACCTCTCTGAAAATTCATACTGCTGTCCTTGTATTAACTGAACGTAGATTTGTCTATCTTCCTTCCCTCTGGGACTGTCATTTTGTATATATTTTCTCCTAACTGCAGTGTGATCCTCTGAACACAAAATGTGGACCTGGTATTTAAATGCCAGTTCAGAGTTTGGTGCAACAGGTTTTCTTATGGCTACTGTATTTGAGTTCTTTCTACAAGGGGTACTGTGATACCTGCCAGAGGTATTGTACAGACTAACAGGAGGAATGGCAGCAGGCAATCAGAACTGTATCAGAAGTGTAGGAACAGCTGTTAAGGACCTGTCAGACAATGCAAGAGGAAGAAAGGGAAACCTGATAATACAGACCCACCCCAGCTATATGCTGCCTTGATATTTTGGTCTCTTCATGTTAGGGAAAAAAAAGTTACTCATATGTTTGATGAGACGCTATGGGGCAAGGATGTACCATAAAGGCATGGAGGTTCTACTGAAATCTGAAGCTTATCAAAGTTAATTTTATCAAAGTTACCTTTGATTTTTTGGCAAAGGACCTAGTGGAGGATCTGGCCAGGGTTGTGCAAGACACTACCACTGAAGTCAGTAGGGATTTTTGATAAACTGGAGGATCTGGTTTGTGCATTGCTGTTTTTTCTAAAAGTACTGGAGAAAGATGCCTCGACTTATTCGCAAGGTAAGTTGGAAATTAAATTATTAAAATACATCGCAATTTGAGTATCTTGGCAGGTGCTGTAATGATAAGCTGAAGGATATTTTCATAGCTGACATGCTTGTGCAATTTCTTCCCTTAATTGATCAGTTTAATTCAGACAGTACATTAAATGTTAAGAATCATGCCAGGAACTCTTGAAAACAAGTGGGAAAACACAGTGTTTGGGCATCTAATTGCTCCAAAAAAAATGTTCTGTTGATTGTTTGTTATTAGTGCTTCACTCCAACTTACTGAAATGGTGGTTTTCATACTATGTTAGGACACTGAAAAATAACATTCTTTCAACAGTCTTAAATCCTTCCTTGCTGTGAAATATTTAAATTTGTCTTACCTCTCCCACTGAATTAGACAATGCTTGTACTATCTTCTCATGAGCAGTAGCAACAACACTTTGTCCATTGATCTCAATAATACGATGTCCTACTCTTACCCCTCCCCGCTCAGCTATTCCGCCTCGCATCAAGCTGCAAATCTGCCAAGAGAAAACAAAGTTTATTAAAGTTTAGAAATGTTATAGTGCAGCAGTTATTAGGATTAAATACATAATAATGAGTGCTGATATTGCCAGGATTACAGAAGAGGCTTTTGGAAAGTATTAAGCAATACTGTGAGTGTTTAAATGTTGGCTTGGGGTTGGTTGGGGTTTTTTGTTGGGTTTTCTTCCCCAAAAATTTCTCTAAATTACAATTTTTCCTTTCATTCTCATGGACTTGGAATATATAAATACCTAACATGGTGATACAGGTAGCAGCCATACAAGAGAATGCAGTTGGGGGAAGAGAGAAGCTTTGTGTACTGTTGGGATAGGAAAAAAGTGATGTTTCAAAATTCTGACTGTGCCACCTGGATTCTTTCTGCAAACTGTGACATTATTCTGTCTGAATAATGGGAAATGTAAAAGTGCTACAGTAAAAATGGATCTATAACAGCAAATTTTTTCACTTGGAGGCAAAAAAACCCCTGACACAAAGCTTAATCCATAACCCTGCACAAACACTAGTTTAGGCTGAAGGAAAGCATGATGCCATGCAGACGTGTATTGACAGTTGGCGATCTGTAAAAAGGCTCACAAAGATAGAAGGGAAGCTCTATCTCGATGACATAAGGAGGTGCATTTTTGTGATGAGGGTGGTGAGGCCCTGGCACAGGCTGCCCAGAGAAGCTGTGGCTGCCCCCTCACTGGCAGCGTCCAAGACCAGGTTGCATGGGGCTTTGGGCAACCTGGGCTAGTGGAGGGTGTCCCTGCCCATGACAGGGGGTTGGATCTAGAGGGGCTTTGAGGTCCCTTCCTTCCCAAATCATGATAAGTCTAAAAAATGTACAAATTCTGTTTTGCTACAGGCTGCTCTCAGCACAGTGAAGCATGACAGCTTGCTACCCATGTCCCTGTAGGTTGGAGAAGGGCACTCTGCTCTCCTGAGCCACTGCTTTTCTGTATGTTTCACAGTGCTGCTGGCCATGGGGAGCTTAGGGTGACGATGGCAAGTCAGGCCACTGTTTCAACTGGCAGCTGAGGGTCACAGTAAAGAACTAAGCACGAGTTGTGACTTGAGTGACTCCTACAATAGGGGAATAATTCTACAAGAAGAGGTACATTCATCAGGCATAGTCCCAGCAGACAATGCTACTTCACACTAGCTTGAGGCTGCAACATGTATGGTGTACAAGCAGAAAGAAAACCCTCAGTCCAGTATGGGGAACTCTGTATTTCCTCCTCAGCAACAGTATCTGTGCTACGACAGGGCCCTCCCTAACAGACTGGAGAGCTGTGTATTAAGAGTGAAACCAAGACAAAGGTCAGGCAGTACATAGGTCAGGTAATATATCACTTGAAGCTCTAGAACTGAGCAAAGCTTACCAATGCTGAGGTTTACCTATAGTTTACTGAGGGGAAGAGTGCTCTGGAAGGAAAAGGAATTTCAATGCTAGAGCATCCAGTGATGGCTGTTTCTGCAGCTAAACTGTCAATGGTTGAAGCATAGGCCATTGCTGAGATCAGGCAATTTGCGCAGAGCTAAATACAAGTATGGGAAGATGTGGCTTGTATCCCAGTGAGTTTGCAATCTAATTCAGAAACACAGTATGTGGGGAGATGGCCAAGCTGGTGAAATGCTCTGGTTGACCAGAATCTTTTCTGTATGACACTAACAGTTTCCTTTAAACTCCGATACAGGGAGTAAAAATATAGAGCTGTTCTTTGCTGACAACAGGCCTTTCTCAGCTTTCTGGAAAAGACAACTTTCTCCTGCAGTGAGGCAGGGGGATTTCTGCTCTGGCAGGGGGTTGGACTTAGATGATCTTTTGAGGTCCCTTCCAACTCCTAATGTTCTGTGATTCTGCCGTGCTGTCATGAGTGTCTGTATTTTACCTACTGTGGCTCATTAATTATTTCTGATGGACTTTCAGGAATAAGAGGCACCATCAGGACCCTTCACAAAAGTGCGTCTTGAATTTCAGTCACATAAAATACATTGTTTTGTACGTTGTCTACCTTCTAATCATATAGCTGATAAGCTGTACTACAATCATATAGTTGATAAGATGTACTATGTAGACCTCCTCTTTCATAAAAAACTTTTCAGTTCAACTATCTGTTAAAATAACAGTTTGCTCCTTGCTGTTGGGGATTGTATGCAGTAATCTTAAAGGAAAAAAAGCAGAATGTGCCAAAAGAAACCCTGTAAGTTCACAGTATAGAAGAAAATATGGACATTAAAGCCAGTTGAAATAAAAGCTTTGTGAGCAACTGGAGACATGACCTCTCACCCCACTGGCATAAAGGAAAAGATAATGGCTTGAATATGTATCTAGAGAACCTTTCATTGTGCTTTCTTGGCTTTCAAAGCACTTCTAATACCTTCAGTGCATTTCTTCTAACAGCCTCAGACATAGGAAGCAGTCACTGCTCTTTGTTCGAGAACACGATCACTCTGAAAAGAGAGCCAGCTACCTGTTTTAGGTGAGCATTAGCTATTTTAATGAGAGAGAAACAGCTGCAGAGCCCAAGTGGCAGTGCCTGTTAGGCTAGAGACAGAGTGAGGATGCAAAGAAATCCCCTGTACTTAAAGGGCACCTTTACGTGGCTCCTGTACTGCCAGGGGCTGACTCTCAGCAGCCTTAAGACTTGTCCCCAGCCAGTGGAGCCATGGCACAGGAGGCTGGCAAGTTTAAACTGAGCAGTATCACTTAAACTAATCTAATTCTATTCTGTCAGGATTGTTTATCTTGCTAGACTTGTTGAACGTTCATGGTGACAGCTGTAGTATTACTAAATGAAGCATGACAGATCTGTATCTTCTTGTAAGCAAGTGGCTATACTCTATTTACAATGTAAACTGAAGGACAAAGAAGAGAAAAAAAAAGTGTAAGCAATGCTGGTCAGTCCATTCAGCTGGTACAGATCCTAACAGGTCCTACAATGTCTTAGCCACACTGCAGTGCATCAGATGTGAAACTTCAGTAGCTTCACTGTCAGTTTTACTGCAACTGCCTGTGGGGTGTGTAGGAAAACATTAAAGATATTACAGGGCAAGGCCAAACTAATGACCTTCAGAAGGTGGCTGAGAGGTCACCTTATCTTCACCTCCCTGTCACACAGCATTCATACTTCTTTCAGTATTTCTTTTTGTCTTGACATTTTACAGTTCAGGTTTTGGATTCCTTTGATAAACATGCAGTAAGCTCTGTCATTAGTCCAAGAGGCATTTTGCAAAATTAACACTCTGATTTATGCTGTTGTGATGTTCCCTACCTAAAACTTCCAAAATCTGACACTACTGGTGCTCCATGAAGCACAACTTCAGGCTTTGCATTAACAAACTATACCTAATGCACAAAGGAAGCAGTCACCTGTGGCAGCCCAGTCTCTGCATCTTCCTGAGAGCCTGCGCAAGCAAACCCCCACTCAGGTAGTACCTTTGTATGTTCAGGTTGTTTACAGGCTGCTCACTGGCACAATAGCTGGCCATCCTGCGCGGACGGGAGATGCTGGGTGACCCATGAAACTGTGCTCAGAAGAGGCACAGAAATCAGTACCAGCTGTGTGCATAATGAGGTGGTGGTATAGCAGCTGGAGACACCAGTTGTGGAAAGCCATTCATTTCTTCACTCTGCTAATGCTGAGCCAAGAAAGAACAAGGATGCTCTTTCTGAATCCTGTCAGAGCTTATAACAATTGCTGGCAGGTACAAAACTAAGGTTTAGACGCTCAAACTACAGAGACCCATACTATGCAGAGTCGTGTTTTCAAGTGTTAAGGAGGAGACTTGGAGGCCTGGGAGCTTGTCTATATAGCAGCTTAACAAAGGCTGTTACCTCTCCTCTTTGTTCAGGGGGTTTCATGTTCCAACAGGCTCTTCATAAATGAAGTGTAGTACAAGGCTTCCTTTTTTTGCTACATGTGATGGATTTTTATGCCAAATTTGGTAAACTTTGTATTGGTTGTTATCCAAACGTTTGCTCAAATGATCATCTGCTGTGGTGAATATGACAAATGACCAGTAGATGGAGTGAGCAAGCTATGAAACAAAACCACCCTAGTCTGCACAATCGCCTCAACTCAGGCTCCAGTTAGGTAGATGATTAGCTGGGAGAAGAGGAAGAAATTGCTGAGTCCATAACTGCCTCTGTCCATAGGAGGCCCTGATATGCTGCTCCTAACTTACCTTGAGCTGATTCTTTTCCTTAGCCCCAACCCAACCCCCACCAGTGCTGTGACAGGCCTCCTCAATAATGACACCATACTATTGCATGTTGGTTCTTCTGCTTACTATAGCACTGACTGAATGTGCTAGATTTAGAAAGGATAGCAATTAGGTGGTAAATCAAAGCCTCTGTGTCATATGCTGTTCTCAGCACCCTCTAAAAAATTGTGGAAAACCACGTCCCATCTCTTTCATCCTTTCTGTGCCAAGACTTGGGACTTGCTAACAGAGTGGACAACCAGCAGTAACCATACCCACTTAATGTATGTGTACATGTAGGCAGAAGGGGATTTAAGCACAAGCAAAGGAGGGCAGAAATGTTCCACACGCAACAAATACTGCTTCTAAAGTATGTCAACCTGGGGTATGCATCACTTCAGAGTGCTTCCAGATGGACTGAGGCTTGTAGCAGTGTTCATACTAGCCTCTTCTTGGACCACAACATAATAGGTGATCTTAGGTAGGAACACTTACAACTTAGCTACAGTAACAACTCAGATGGCTAGTAGAGCTGAAAAATCCACTAATGAGCCATCTGTTTGCTAAAGGACGAAAAGACTCATTAACCATGTCCCATAGAGTTACCTGCTACTCTTCCAAGGGTGGTAAACAGAAATCTAGTAACTTCAATTGATGAGTTTCACACAACAGAGGCCCAGAGCCCACAGTCCTTTGGTTTTCTCTGTGAGCAGCCTGATTTGTATTTTTTTCCTAGACTGGAGGGAGAGATGGTGATGGTCCTACACTACAGACAGTCCTAGTGCTAGCAGTAGCCCCCAGAAAGGCCAGGTGACTGCCTGAGCTAGTTTCTTTGCTTTGGGAAGGTATTGGAGAATGGCTTGGGAAGGAAGAACTACGAAAGGACAGTGCTGAGCCACACTGGGTAAGTGTTACCTACCACATTCAGTCTCCTGTTTGCTACTGCTATTACAGGGAAACTGCAGCACACAGAGAAGGGATACCTGGGCCACAACGTATACAGTTACTTGTAGTGAGAGGTGTTTAACCAAAGGTCACAATTACATTCCTTTGCCTGCTCCCATATGATCCAAATAAATTACACACAGCTGAAGAAAAAAGTTTTAGTGAGTGTGTGCTGAAATTTAAAAAAGAGAAATAGGATTATTACAGAAAGAGTAGTGAGGTGCTGGAACAGGCTGCCCAGAGAAGTAGTGGATGCCCTGTCCCTGGAGGTGTTCAAGGCCAGGTTGAATGGGGCCCTGGGCAACCTTGTGTAGATCCAGGCCTGGAGGTTGGTGGCCCTGCCTGTGGCAGGAGGGTTGGAGCTCTATGATCCTTGGGGTCCCCTCCAACCCTGACCATTCTATGATTCTATGATTATTAGATTAGATTAGAATGTTATAATTGTGAAAACCTGTCTCAGGTTTTCTTTATAGTTCTGGCACACTAATGACAGAGTTATACATTAATTAGCTGATTCAGATATTGCACCAAACAATCTAGACTACAAATCTTGTGGCTGTATTACATAGGAGGTTCCCAAAAAATGGCAGTACTTGTTCTCCAGATGGTGTCCATTTGCACTATATTACTCAGAGATGTAATTATAAGGTTTTGATTAATCATGATACAAAAGTGAGGATTTTTTTCCAGCACTTCAGTGTGTTTCTTGAAAGAAAAATCCCCAAACAATCACCGAACATGGAAACTTACAATTCCATTCTGCACACTGAAGCCCAGCTGATATTTTAAGTCTGGCCGTTTTATGAGGACGGTAGTAACAGGAGGACAGCTGACAATGTTCAGTTTGACCTGTGTCTGATTCTTGAGACCCTGTAAGATATTTCAAAAGTCAGTGTTTCTGAAATGGATCCTGATTTGCTCTTTTCATTAGTGGCTTCTTAATTGCAAGAGTATAAAGCAGCTGATCTGAAAAAGAACAGCTAGAGTTAATAGAAATCTGTTGTTAACTTAGAGATGCATTTCTCTGTTTCATTTATTTCCCAAGCTATTTGGCCCAACAAAACATAGCAAAACTTGGCCTTTCATTACTATAGAAACTTCAAGAAAATTTTCAAGAAAGAACTAAACTGACTACTGCTTGCCCTTTACCACCAGTATTTGGCTAATTAATCTCCTGCTGCTCTTGGTAAATCTGTAGCATCATTAGATTTAGTCTTGGTGATTACAGATAAAGATAATGTATTCTGAGATTCTGTCTTGTCTGGGGAATCTTCATATACTCACTTGATCTGTCCTGCAGTCTACCAGCCTCCATCCACTTCATCTACATGGAGCCCAAAGAAGCATAGTAGATTTTAATCCTCAGATTTTAATTTGGAGGCTGTGGGGAAGCCTGAAACTTTGAAGATAGCCAAGCAATTAATTTAGGCAACTTTTTCAGACCTGGCCTCATTTGTTATACTCCAGTAACAATAGTGCAATCAAATTCTCCTACATTATTGCCCTTGAATCTGATTTTTATTCTACTTTTTGTTAACAACAGGTTACTTTTATTTTTTGGCAGTGATATGAAAAAACTTATCTGCTGGAAATTTAGAGGCTTTCTTGTCAGAATATTACATTTCTGCTGGCTCAGAATCTACAGCATATAATTGTAAGTTTGGGGTACCTTTATGATCCCTTGGCATGTTGCAAGAGGTAGACCAACTAAACTGGTCCCATTGATGGACATAATTTGGTCTCCAATGCTTAGTTTTCCTGAACGCGCCGCAGGACCTCCGTTCATCATGTTCGCCAGGATAACGGTGGGTAGAATGGATCCCCATCCAGATTCCACAATCACAACCCCAAGAATTTCTCCCTTCTGTTTTTCTAGCTGGAGCTGCAATTAAAAAGAGAGAAAAAAAAATGCTTTTGCTTCAATTTCATCTAAATTTGAGCATCTTAGTTGATCCTGAATATAACTTAAAAATTACACAAAGAATTCTACTCTGCCATTTGGTAGTAGTGTGACTTCAAAACCACGATTAAAATTGTTTAACACATACCTATTTCTTTTCAGGGGTCTACTTGCTTATTGGAGGTCATACAGGTCCTTATAATAAGCAAAAACTAACACAGGAAGTGGCGGAACTGAATACCAAAGGAATGAATGCCAAAGAAGTTTCTATCCTTCTATCCAGCAGCCAGGGGAGGCTGCAACTTTTTGTGGTTCAGGCTGTGCCTGGAACACAGGCTTGACTTCAGCTCCACACTGTGGTCGTGGACGTGACTCTCTTGATCTCAGGCTTTGTTTGCCCTTATTTTCAGGCAAGGCTGCTTTGATTGTTGTTGTTATCATCATTATTATTGAATATACTTGTGCCTAGCATGTCAGCCCAAGATCCCTGATGACTTCTCCTCAAATACGGTGATGTTAACTGGTCAGTAATCATAGCATGTCTAACTTTTCCAGTAGAGAAGAGTTTAAGTAGAGAATGTTCTCTTTAACAAAATGCCCATCATTATTTTCTTCAAATGTAGAAGGACAGGGACATCTGTACTTATGGGAATCGTTAAGGCCAGCTGACTTTTGTTGAAGCTATCAAGGCTTTGAACCAACTAGTATGCCACAACTCTGTCGTTCGAATGTTCATAAGCCAATTAGAAACAAAGGTGCCACAAAAATAATGATCTTTTAAATCACTTTTGAAATATGACACATTTATATTTTTCTGTTTTGATTCTAAGTCAAACTGAGATTTAGTCAACTGAATCTTCCCTTGTTTGCTACAAGAGAGAGATTTTGGCATGCTTCTATGCACTTGAAAACACCTTATTGAAATCTTGTGACCACAGACATGTAAACTACACACAAAATCACTTTCTATCTGGAGGTGTAGGTGAAAAAGGCTTTCCCCCCAAGAACCCACAAGCTGTACAAAAGAATGTGTAATACTAGAAGAAACAAGTACAAGTAGGAAAGCTGTCCCTGAAGGACTAAGCCATTTGCAGGTCCTCTCAAAGCAGAACTGGGCTGCAACTGCACTCGCTACATTCTGGTTTGGCATGCCCAGTGTGACCTTCACTTCTGTATGGAATGTAAAACATGATTTATATGGCTGCAGTACTGAAAGAATCCATTGCATCCAAAATCCAGTATAAATAGTTACACTTAATGTAATTTGGGGCACCTGAGGGGAATTCTTGCCTTTTCATGCACTACAAGTTTAAAACTCCATTTCATGAGGTAGTTTTGCTGGTGTTCTAACAGGGGAAGAGAAACTGGCTTGCCAGTGCCACAGTCATCCTGGACCTGTGGTCCTTGTATCTATTAAGGAAGAAATCACTTACAGTGTGCATTAAACTGGATTGTCATCTCTCTGTGTTGATATATTGGTGAAACACAAAAACACCTTCTACTCTGTACTGAGAGTAGCACAGAGCTTGTCTATGCCAGATGTAAATGTGCTTTAGTACTGTTTTGATCAATGGAGGCAGAAAGGGAAAATTAAAAGAAGACATTCTAAAATCTTGTAAAGCTGACTTACAAGGGTTTGTTTTTATTAAAAGCTTATTAAGCTGACATCCTTAAAATGCCAAAAGATATTTTTGTGAGAACAACATTCCTCTGAATAAATGGGTCAATCTCAAATGAAACTCAGAAAAAAACCTCTGGCTTACCTCTTTGCAGTTTTCTGAATTGGAAAAGTGTATGAGATCATCGTTGTACATCTCTTGGGTATTGATGATGTCACTGTACTCTTTCTGACTGAGATCCTCTGGGTTAATTCCATTGGCTCTTAAAAACTCTTGGTAAGCCACGCTGAAAGCCTGACCAATTGACTGAGCTATCAGCTGCGCCTAGAATGTAGAACAAAACACAGTTCAGAGAAAGGACTAATAAGCAGTTCACCCCTGAAATGAGAGAGCCTGGATTTTAAAAAGGAATCAAAATAAAGGATCCTGCAGAGATGTTCTATTAGTACAGATATAAAGGTCACTCTAAGGTCAGCTGTACAGAAAGAACCCCTTACGTCCAAAATCACATTGCAAACTCCATTTAAAAATGCTGCTGATCTCCTTTCATCAGTATGTCGCAGTAGCAAGCAGCCATATGCTATTGATGTACTTGTTCCAATAAACACAGGAGAGTACTGGCTTTGTACCAGTATGGAACAGAAAAGTCTGCCACAAGCCCTGCTTCTGATCACAGTATATTTGCAGGAGTGATGAGAGAGGGATGCTTTGGTTGCATATGCCTTCACAGACATGTATGCACTTGATGAATTTGGTTGTTGTCACCTGCTGTTTCACCACCTTGGTTTTGCAGGACTGAAAACACTGCTTCAACAAAACCATCTGCTCTCCTATTTATGCCATGGTATCTCTCTCATATTACCAGCAAACCAGTAACAGCCCTACTTACCCATTGCACGTCTAGAAATAGCTGTTCCCATGGACACCTTGCCTAGCACAGTCAGGGGTGCTTTCAGGAATGCAGCCAGAGCCATGATTATAGCTGGTTAATGTTAACAACAAATCCTCAAAACTCCCCATGTCTTTATTAATCTTTGGAGCACTTATCTGCACATGCATTTTACTACAGTGTGCAATAAAAAATGACTTCCCATTACAGTGGGTTGTATAACTGAGTACAATGAATGAACTGTTACAGGGACAGTATGGACATGTCAGAAATATGCAGGCATTAGAAGGAAATTACAGAAACCAACAGCAATGATGATGCTGCTAACCACTTTGCACATTCAGCACGCTGCAAAAGTCAACTGAAGAATTAATGAAATGCTGTAAAATGTACTCTCTGGTTCCACTAGATGGCACTGGAACAGAGCAAAACAGAGGTTGAGATCTGTAAGAGGAATTTTTTCTACACTTGTTTTATTTACTTTTTTTTATTGTTCTTGTTCTGAATTTACTGCAGTTTACAGGAGAATATGACATTGAGTTTCATATATTTGTGTTTTTCAAAGACTGTATTCTGTCATCAGGGGATATGTAAGTTGCTTGAAAAGGTCACCTCAGCAAAAGCAGTGGCAGAACTGAGATTACTAGGTCTGAGAACAATCCCAACCTAGCATTCTAACCTTTAAACAATGCCATTTCTCCTTCATGGGCTTGCTTGCTTTAAAATAATGAAAATGATTGCTAATCTTTAAAAATATGTAACCTGTGAGTTATGTCTGTCTGAACTGAAGAATACAATTTCTATTTCATTAGAATGACAGAAATTCTATTTAAAGCTGTTCCTATAAAACATCAGTCAGAAATGTTTAGTACTGCTTCTTACTACTACCTGGACCTCAATGGCCAGCTTAGAAACCAACAACAAATTTTGCCTTTTCTGTTTTACTACCTTGTTTTGGTTTTTTTTCCAGAAATGTTTTAGGTTGAAATCCCCTGGTCTGCCACTTCAGAGGCAAGTATCTATTTTTGCTGCAAAACCAAACCTGGATGTACAACAGCAAGGTTATCTTCCTTTGCCACAAGAGCTAAGGACATGGCATGCCAGCACTTTCCACAGGGGTGAAACAGGATGCAGCAGAGATGCACAGAACTCTTTTGCAGCCACTACTTCTGGAGTTCTGTTTTGAGAACAGCGCCGAGTTCTTTCATCTTTTTGGTATTTCTGATGCAAACGAAATTAAGAACTGAATTTCTGAAGTAGTCACTGCTTTTTTAAATGGAATTTTATCAAAAAGGAGCTTAAGGCTAATATGGTATTGGAACTCAGAGTATCTTATAGCATAAAATGACTGAAATTACATTTTTTCTTGTATAGATGTTCTGAAAGAGTAGAGGGTTCTTCCTAGCCTTTTACTTAAGAAATGCTAAAGCCTTCTGGCTGTAAAGAAACATTTCGATAAATACAAAGAACTAAATTTCCTTAGCTCTACTGCATTTATGTGAGAATTCTAATTCATAATCTTTCCTAGGGATGAAATGAGAACTGAAAAACAAACAGCTGAATGTTCTTAAACATCAAAGGACCAAGTCACACATTTGAGAGTACCTATAACCTGCTAAAGGTAAGTAAGCCGTAAGGGAATAAGGACTGGCTACAAGGCAACCTTGTGCCAGGCCTGCCAAACTGGTAGCTGCTCTCAGCATCTAAAAGCATTTGGGGAAGCGCTGTTGAAAGAACATAAACGCTTCTGTAACACATGAGACAGAGTAGGTAATTTAGCAATGACGAGATGTAAATTTGCAACATAAATTTGTGGAGACGGAAGAGAGATCTGAATATGCACAAACTGGCTACTGTTTCCACAGATTACCTGTAGCTTCAATCAGAAAAAGATTATTCACAAGAAAAGTTCACTGAAGAAATGAGATGTAATTTCAGAGATTCTAAATGACATACACTGTTTAAATAAATTTAATTCCATCTACTTACATCCTCTGATTCAAAGACATGGCATATCATTTTGTACTGCTTCTTTCCTTCCTGGGCTCCAGGTGTTGTTTCAATACAGTCTTGAGAAGCTGATCTTGGCATGCGGCGTCGTGCCATTAAAACCACAATGTTACCAATATCGGCAATATAGGAGATTGTGCGCAGTGCATGATCCATCATTGTTTCCTGCATAAAGCAAAGAGAAATAAAGTCATTCTTCTTGCCTGCTTTTTTTCAAGAAAAGCTGCATTTTCCATTTCCTTGATGGCCTCTCTATTGAGAATGACAACAGCTACAGAAACATGTTGTATGTATGGGCCTGGATCTGACACTCCCTCTGCAATCAGTGGGCCCAAACTCAAACTGAAGGCCTCTAGAGGCTGTTCAAGAAATTGACTTCAATGGAAGTATTGTTTGCCTGAGCAAATGCAACATGGTTGCTACTGTAAAACAATAATGAAGATCTATTCTAGTATTTTATAAACATTTTCCTGTTGTTGGAAAACTGCCATTTCCTTTTGCGTTGGTTTTGCTGAACAAAGCCCATGGATTTTGCAATGACAGAACAAGTTACAATTTCCCTTTTTTTAATCATGTTAGAATAGCAGTAATATCTAAGGCAACGTTTTCTCACACACAGCAAAGCAATACTTACTTTGTAAAGAGCTATGAAGGCAGTATTTCACCTGCTCTGTAGGCAGGATTTTGAATACTTTTTCTGACCACCTACATAGACCAGTTTGGAGGGAGCCAGTCTAGTACTGGGCTCGCGGTCAAAATCCTATTCCCGTCAATGTCATTAGGCTGACAATTTGGTTGTGCTGGCAGAACTTAACTTGGAAGAGCCACTGCCTGTGAGAATTATTTTAAGTGGAAACCTGTCCAAGCTTCATCCTAATGAACATTTCTTATGTAAGAACACATGAAGAGTACTTGAACCTTCCTGCCTGTCTCAAATCCCTGAGCTCTGCATCCTTTTAATTACTTTAGCCTTTTAAACTCCTATTTTTCTTTCTCCTAATAGCAGGGAATCCCCAACCTACTGATTCTAAATGTTTTAATCACAGAAATATATCATTATTCAGTAGCTTGGATTAACTGTTGAGCTACCTTGGCTAAGTGAAAACTGAGTGCATATTTGTAATCAGAGGATATGTTGTCATTAAAGTTGTTTTATTATCTTTTGTCTCCATCTCATATTTCTATCAATTGTTTAAAAGAGCAATGAGGTCCTAGAAGGAAGAACCTTCTTTTTTAACAGTTTCTGTGTGCAATTAAGTATGAACTTGTGGTAAGCTTTATTAATAATGAACTCAGCATTAAGAATGAGTAAGTTAATGTGGCTCAAGCTAGCACTCGCATTTTTATTAAAAGGTTTCTATATGTAAAAATAATAGTTTAACAAAACAATGTATATGACAGTGCTGCAGTGATAATTTCAAAGGATTCTGATCTCTTTAGGGCTTCAAAGATAAACAGAATTATATACTTCTTTAAACAAATTTTTTAGACAATTATTTGTCCCTTCATACAGGTTTTATTGAAGATACTGTATAAGCAACCAGACCTTTCCTTTAGTTTTTTTAGAATAAAAATAAATAAAAAGCACCACTTCTCCATGTCCCAGAAAGGTGTGTTGCTATGGAAGATGTTCCATTTAGAAGGTTTAAAATGAGTTTGAGGAATGCTCATGCCATCGAGTAACCTGGTTGACTGCACTTCCTTTAAGTGCCTTGTAAAAAGAATCGCTATTTCTGAAGTCTGTGTATAATTATGGAGGAAGAGAAATTCCCAGGGAATTTCTGCACTTCTTGGGTGACAAAGAGGAGACTGCAGGAGGCTCGTGAGAGGTAAATTCAAGAGCAGGCTGCCAGAGTAATTAATTCAACTCTCATGTGACTGAATCCAATCTCTTGCCATTGGGCAAACATCCTTGTTTTAATGCAAAAAAACCCCACCCCAAATCCTATTTTAATAGGACATTTCAAACCTGAGCTTTATAAGTTTCTTAAACTGGATGCTGCTTACTATAAACCCTTATGCTAAATACTTATTTTAATAAAGATAATACTTTTTATTGAGACAAAGACTAAGAAAAGTGCTTGCTTTGTTTTCTATCATTTCATTATGTAGCTTGCCATTGTAGAGAGGAACAGTTCTTGAAGAGAAAGGGCCCATCTGAAAATCCCTTCTTGCTGCAGTTGTTAGTTTGGAGAGTTTTCCAGACTTTTCTTTCTTGCTGAAACTGGAAACAACCAAAAGTGTAGTAGTTCTATTGGACAAACTAGCTGAGGATGTCCGCTTGCCCCACGTGAACAGCTGAAAACATCTACCGCAGTTTGCCTGAACTGGAGTTTAAAATTACTTATTACTGAATCAGTTTAGTTTATTTTACTTTATGATCTTTTACTAGTTTTAAGTCAGTACATTGCTTTCTGATGTCTAACATATTGTTGGTTCTTGGCCAAGACTCAGGTTGTCTCTGATGCTTTTGGCATCTGCTTTGATATACATGTGGATATTTCTAATGTGAAGAAAGAAAAATTGGCTAAAGGTTTGTTGTTTGGTTTGTTTTTAAGCAAGAAAGCCTTTTGTTGGTGAGTTGAGTTTAGTGTTAATTATTTGCTAGTGGTTCTTGATTTGTATTAGAATATTCCACTGAGCAGCATGGGGTCAGTTTTTACCTAACACAATCATATTAGATGACTGAGATACTGTCCTTGCTGTGCCTGTAGTGGCAGTTTCCTGTGATATCTGATCTTCAAAAAAACCCCTGAGATAATACATGATTTTCATCCTTTATGTAAAACTGCTAGGTATTAGTTTATCATTAGCTTACCAAATCTCTAAGGCCTAAGAGAGAAAGATTGTTTAAAGAATTTCAGTATGATTTAACTTGACAGAGAGACAAAAATATAAATAATCCCTGTTTCTTAGAACCACCTGTTTTACTGAAGAGAATCTCTACCCAGAAAATTATTGTAATGATTCTTCTCAGGCTTGAAATAAAATGTTCCATGCTTATCTCTAAACTATGAAAAGTGATGATGATTAAGAGATGGTCTGGGGGGTGTCTCTGAGGGGTGCAGGGGCTCTGAAGGATTTATAGCACTTCTCTCAGTATGGAAAAATGTCTTCTAATGGACATCTCTCAGCAGGATCTTGGGAGCTCTACTGAGATAATTGCTTTTTCATCAGTCTGCACTAAGTATTCTGTAAGGGTGTAATCATACATGCAGTGTGCACAAGAGTGAACGGACTGGGAAAATGAATGCATTTAATCAGACCTGCCAAGAAAGTCTTTGTGTCCTTATCATCACACAGAAGTTACTCAAAGGTGGGGGTGGGTGTTTGTTTTTTTTATTTTCTCCTCGTAAGGTTGAAAGCAGTCATTCCCCCACTCCCTCCCACCTTTTTCCTGTCTAATGCAGTTACAATTAGGAATAAGGCAATCACTATATAGTGACACTAAGCATATCTTTATTTTTTTATTTTCTTGTGCCTTGACTTTTTACTTTCTTGCTCCATATTGTGTATCACTCTATTTTCCATTCTCATTTTCACCCTCTCTCCTCCTTTGCTGCTTTCTCATGAATCCTTCCATTTCTGCACATCTGCTTATCTATTCTTTCCCTCTTCCCTTATTCCATGCATTCCACCCTTATTACCTTTACATTTGTCCTTAAAGATTCAGCTTCTCTTTTGGCCTTTTTCAAATCCCATTCTATCTTCTCCTGTCCAGATCCCCCTTTCTCAGAATTTCTCGGTTTCTAGAGAACTCTTTCAGAATGCCATTTGTTGTCCCTCTTGAAACCCAAAGAATACCTGAAGGAGGTAAGCATTCTTCCAAGCTTTCAAGTGTTGTAGACCTGTGGTAGTGTGAATTAGCCCAACAAGTCAGATGGAACTAATGGAACCAAATCACCTACCAGAAGATCTGCAAATATACACATTGCGACCTCTGTATCTTTCTTTGCTGTTTTTCCCAGTTGCTTTGCTCCCAGCTTCCCTTCACTGAATGAGCAGGAAGATGGGAGAGGCTGCTGTGGTATTTCTGCTCTTTTCATGCACTTCCTGCAAGTTGTAAAGCTGCGGCACAGGGAAGATTTGCTCTCATACGCAGTAAGCATGTGGCCAAACCTACCACATGCACTGAACAAGCGGTCAACTTGAACTGAATGTATTCAGTATTCAGTAACTAAATGATTAAGCACCTAAAAAGTGGCAGAGGTGCCATTTCCTAGTGTTGCTGGGGGCACAGAACCACCAGAGCTGGCTCTGTTCCAGCACGGCAGTACACCTCACTGGTGCTACTCAGCATTTTGAACCCTGCTGCATGTAATTTTTTAACTGAGAATTGTACATTTTAAATCAGCTGCTACCTCATGTGAGCTGTAAACACCACAGACGGATTAAAACAGAGAGCATGCTGCAGAAATAGGTTTTATATAATTGATAAAGCCATGAAAGAACAGATTGTCTCTGCCAGCTGCCACAGCAGCTGAATTAGACCTACGGTAATTACACCAGTCAGGAAACTTCACTAGGACTGAAAAATATTACCAAGCCCAAAGTGCAAAAACATGCCAACAGTAATGATAGAAAGTCATGGGAATAAGGCTTTAGAGCTCTCTGAGAGACCCACTGTAAAACAAAATAAGGCAAAAAACCCAGAGCAAATGCCAGAGAGCTTGTAATTAAAATCATTTCCAATGTTGCTGTTTTCATCTAGTTGAACAGCTCTTACTAGACACTATTCCTCATGGTGCACTGCATTTTAAATCTGTAGAAATCTCAGGGGAATCAGGAGAATAAGATAGCAGTTACTTTGACAAAGTGCTTGTGGCCTGCCTCTAAGGACTTCCCATTTTTATTTTTGAAAGGGTTGGTGTTCAACAGAAATGCTGAACTATTTAAAGAAGGGAAATAATGACTTCCACTAAGATGAACCCTTAATCAACAAACAGAACTCACCTGGTTTTGGCCACATGTTCCAAATACAAGCTGTAGCTCTTCATTTATCAATAATTGTCTCTAGTAATCTTTGCACTGCTAATTACTAGAATTTTATTTCCTGCTAATGCAAAAAGTAGTCATAAGCTTTGATAATAGATTCTTTGGATGATGCACGTTTACCATGAGGTCAAAAAAATAGGCTGAGCCTTAACAAAAAGGGGTATTGGACAATTTATGGATGGCAGATTGCAAATACTGCTGCCCATGTTAGATGGGATATTCTACTCCTCATCTGCTCCATCTCTTGGGAGTTCTAGTGGCATGTTAAGGACATCTGCTTATGTACAAAGAAAAATAATCCATTTCCTGGAGATACTATCATTACCCTCACATTGAAAGATACTAATTCCTCAGGGTTTTAATTGTTAGAAAAAAATACATATTTAATTGAAAACAAAACCAAATCCTAAATGTAGTGTTCTACATTTATCTTTACTGAAATATATCCCATAGTTTCAGCTCATTTCTTCGTATTTCTGAACTCTGATCTTATATGCCACAAGTTCAATAACCATTTTTTTATCTTCTGCATTGTTTATGAAAATATTGAGCAGTACTACATCAAAGAAACATGTTTGTGAATCTCCCTCTGTTCTTTATCTCTTTATATTACCATCAATACAGCAATATATCAGAAATGAGTACACTCTGGATTTTTTTTAGCTATCTTGTGTCTTGATCATATAATCTAGAAAATGTTAAGTGAGAGAAAAGCATTACTTAACTCCATAGGCGATACACGCTTCTTCTGTGCCACAGACAAATATATTCCCTGGCACAAAAGAAAACCATTTGACATTATTTACTGTGCTGACTCCAGCTTATCTCTGTTCACAAACTGCCTACAAAGGATCAGTTTGTTTTGGTATTTTTCTGACAGTTAAACTTACCTATAATCCTTGGTCTGTTCTGCTACTAAACAAAAAGACTAAATATTACCTTGGTAAGTTCTGGAGAGTATCACTGAAAAGGTAGCATAAGGTCACTTGGATCATTTTTCCAAATACCAGTACCAAAGTTTTAAGTTAACTGAAGTTTCTGGTCTGGCTATATCTAGCTTAATGAAGCACTTTCTAAATGGTTTGTTCTTAAATGTAACTTGAGGTCCCCCCTTTTTTCAATTGCTGCTAGCTGCATACAGTGGAGTTTTTTAATGAGAACTGAAGCAAAAAATGTCACTAAAATTTACCTTTTCAAAGCCTCTCATAAGAATGAAAATTAAATGATTTTCTGCAAGTATGATCAAAGTCAAAGAAATCTTGTGAGGTTATTTTACTAAACATTGGGATCTGTATTTAATTGTAAATTCCTTTAAAAAAAATCCTTCTTAGGAAGAGTAGCCTTTTATTGAATGAATACACATATATATAAGTATTCTGAGAAGATGAGGCTGATCGTTGCTGTGGTCCCCAGATGCTTCTTTAATATGAATAATTAATAATTTACCTTAGGCAAAGAGGATTGTAGCTCAGATGTGATTTATGGAAAAAGTGGAGGTTAAATGTTAAAAATCACAAGATATGAAGAGCTTAATCAAAGTAGCAAATAACTTCCCTGTTAGACTGTTAATTTGGGTGCTGAAACTGTTCAGTGAAACAGCATATGTGCATTCTGAAATACTTCTGAATCTTTTCCTAAATCGAATTATAGGCCTCAGCAACACACACACATTTTGCAATGCATCAAATAAGCAGAACTGCTGTCAATATTGCAATATTGGCAAATGGCAAGCATTACAACAGCAGATCTAACATTGCTCTTTCTGAATATTCTCACAACAGTGAATTTATCCAAATTTAGTGAAGTTTCCCATTGAAAATACAAATGTACAGTTGAACTCAGTGTTATTCTTGAAGGGTTTTAATCAAAACTTACCTGTGTGTCTGCATTTAAAACCTTGATTCTCTGTGTGGAGATGAACAGATCCACTTCAGTCAAGGCCTGGGAATCTCCCTCTGAAGTCTAAAAGACAGATGCTTTGTTACAATGGGAATTTTAATTTCCTCTTTAGAATGACATATTCGCTGATCACTTCAAGCATAATGTGACATGAGGTAATTGCACTGTAAAATCACTACAAAGACAGCTATTCAAAGGTGGTTTTTAAATACATGCAAAGAATGCATTTATTGCTTAGAAAGAGTGAAGTGTACTCTTGATTTTGCAGACAAGAGTGAATTTTCAGAGCCTGTGGGACTGACAGCTTAAGTATTAAAGTTCCCTACTTATATCCAGAACAGAAGTATGGCTGTTTCTTTCCCATTGTCTCTTCAATGCACTTCAGTACTTGAGATCCAGAACTGAGAAAGTAGGAGAATTGAGAATGTGACTTACTCCTCATCAGCTGCCTAGCCCTTGCCATCATCAGTGAGCTCACTGAAAAAAGCGCAAGCTGGTGGTCAGGTTTAGGGGGGGGGGGGGTATTAGTATTTTTTGTTTTGGTTTTTTTCTGGAAAATAAGAACTGAGTGCTGAACTAATATTTCTCTCATACCAGAGAAAGCCATCAAATGACTTTTAGACCTCAACTTTGGAGCACTGCTCACTAGGGAAACAATTCCATATCCCATTAGAAAATACAGTCACAGCACAAGTGGGACTGTAATGCCCCGTGTTTTCCTAAGTGCAAGTCCTGGCTCTACCCACATGAGAAAATAGGAGAGGAAGTGGCTGCCTCTCACCAAAGCATCATCCAAGAGCTTACCTAATACCAGTTCTAGGCAGAACCTATTTATTCCTCCAGACTACTTATCCACAGTATGCTATTCCAACTAGTGTTTAGCAGCACCCATGCTAGCAGCCTCAGAATAAAATGACCACAGACTGTATCACCCTATGCTAAAGGCAGGCATCAGTATCCAAGCCACAGACTGGTTCGTTGATGAAACAGTGCAAGGAGGAATGATGTATTTGCTGCTCTTTTCTGTAGTTACAAAGTCTTACCTATGCCTTTAATTAATTCAGATTAATTTTATTTGAATTAAGTCTCATCCAGCAAAATACAAAGTGAGCACAAACTTTGGGAGGCATTACTTGCATTGGTCTTATCCAAGACCTTCACAAACAGCAAGATTAATTTTAGTGATTTTTTGTCAACTGTTTTAAGTTAACTGAAGTATAGTTTTTAACCAAGTGAAATGTCTCCTGTAGGAATTGTTCCACCTACTACCTCGTAAATTTAGTTTATTAGTTTTTAAATATTAAGAACAATGTAATAAAAGTATACTAAGTCACAGGCAGGAAATACATCTTTCAGGTTTGGTTAGTAAAACAAAAAAACCCAGAGTACATTAAAAAAATCTCCTGGGAAACATCGGCTGTATATCTGGACCAAACATATCACAGGTATTCAACAGGTATTCAACAGAAGAAGAGCAGCAGACAGGCACTCCAGGAAATGAAAAATGAAGAAAATTGAGTTTATTTTATTCCACCCAGTGTTCTGGTACTTAAAGAAGAAACCAAAATGACAGCTTTATGAGGACCCATAATGCAAGACAGAACAATCCATGGAGAACAAGGACAACAAAAATGTAAGTAAACATTAGCATTCAAGAAAAACAGTTTACACACCGCTTTTTTCTTGATTTTAGCCGCCTTTTGCATCCTCTGAGGAGTAGCATTAAAAAAAAAAAATGCAGACAGATGTACACACAAAGAAAGAGAAAAGACAGTGTGGGAAGTCAGGAAAAACTTTTGACTATGAATCCAGACTGTTAAAAATTAAAAATTTGGGGGCAACGGGAGAAGGATGTACAAGAGAGGAAGACTTGTTTATACCTTCTGCGGTTCTCCAGCATAATTGGGTTTAGTAGCATTATGTATGTTGCTGATTGGTTAATTAATTGATTGAATAAAAAACAGTACCAGAGAGTGTTGTCTGTTAACAACTTCCTAAATATACAGCAGTCTAAAATGACAGAACATGTGCTATTGCAAACTCAAGGTTTTCTATCTGACTAAATAAAACTTTAGATCCAACTCTCTTCCATGACTAAAGTAGACAAGTGTCGCTGACAGATTAGGACTGCTATTAATACACTGGACATTTTTTTGGGTGTTAATTACAATCAACAATTACTTACTGCTTGAGGCATCAAATAGTATGCCAAATAGAAATTAAATAGTTTGGAAAGTTTAAAGAAATGGACCTTTCTTGCTTTCCATTTGTTTCTAAATGCCAAATCAGTTACTAATCATGCAAGTGTCTTGCTAAGTAAATAATTTTCTCAAACTAACTGGTTTCCTTCAAAAATATGCAATTTTTACTAATTAAACATTTTATTGACTATAAGATAATTTTTCTGTTAGCATTTAAGCCTACTTCTTTCTAACCATGTGTATGTTCAGATGAGGTACTTAAAGTAGATCCACAAAAACTGTAAAAGAAAAATCTCCTACTTGGATTATTAATCAAAAAAGCATTTTTTTACACAGCTGTATGAAGCAGTCTGTGCTAAATTATTTACACAGAAATTGTTCACTGTAAACAACACCAAATCCAAACACAATAGCAATGCATTTTCTTGTCCTAAAAGAGTAATAATTTAATATTTTGTGAGTAATAGTCATATTTTGTAGTAAGTTAAAGGACTGACTGACGTGAGAGGAAAACCAGAGTCAAATAAATGTTCTGTACGTTGCCACTGGAATATTTCCTAACTGCAATTGGCAATTTGTCTTTAATACTTGAAGTCTTCATACAGCTTCCAAAAAAATTTCAATAGATTCTGGAATTATTTATATTTTGTTCCTCAGAGATGCTGTATGAATTTTCATTATAAGCCCTGGGAGCTACAGTGTGTTTACAGCACTGGATCTAGATTCTGAAGTAACATAAGTGCACTTCAGAATAGGTTTGAAGCTGCAGTTCCTGGAGATCAGCTGTCAAAGGATGAGAGAGTATTCTATAAACCATAAACCTCCCCTACCTTAACACGGCTCACTGCCTCCTGGGCCTGCATCATTCTTATGTTTTTGGAGGGGTTGCGCTCAGAGAGCAGCTGTGTAGAGCCCAGGTAATTGGCTGCAAAGATGATTCCATCAATCAGGTCTTCAGGTTCACACGGTCCTGGAACTGATAGAAGACATTTAGAGTTACTGCCTTTCAAAAGAGGGCAGAGAGATAAGGCATTGCATAAAGCATATTGAGACCTGGACAACCTTTTTAATACCTTTCTAATATGTAACAGATTAAGAAATCCAGTGGAAAAAAAAGTTTTTCCCTACAATTATTTCCCCCCCCAAAAAAAATCTTAACCGACATAAAGTATTTAAAACATTTGCATAATGGCTTGCCTGTGGAATTCTAGAGGAAAATCATTGGAGATTTTTTGCTGTGCCACACTGATAAACACATTGGACTTATCTACAAATTTCAGAAATGCCGAGAGGTTCCTTTATCATACCTTTCTTACTCTTTATATGTCTGATTGTTACAGTGCATGAGCCAAACTTCTGGTTGAGTAAGTCTCACATTTTCTGTTTCCATGTTTTTTGAGATGTTTGCATAAGTACACAGCCCCCAGAATTATCTCTGACAAAAATGCTGATGAGCAATGGGCACAAAGATATAATTTGCTTCAGCAAAAACACACTATGAAACTTAACAGTTAAGAAGTTCAGGAAATAAAAGAAAGTAGATATCTTGATCCTGTTTAGTCATGTGAGAGGCCTGGGCCTCAGTTCCCAGGCTGGCACAGGGTGTGTAAAGTGAGAACTGGAGAAACATGTTTCAGTACAGGAGTTCAATAAAACACTCGGGGTCTAATCAATGGCATCCGCACAACAGGTTGTACAGGCTTTTCCTCTGAAAGCAGGGAATTCACAGTCATGGAAAAGGAGCACATGGAAAGAGTACAAAAATTTTCATCTTAAAAAAAGAAAATAGTGGAACTTGAGAAGATCTTGGTTTTTTTATTTCAGCCTTCATTCAGCAAAATGCCTTTGCATGCACATAGTATTAATTACATAGTGACTTAGTGAGATTCTAACATTAAGTTGTATTTTGCAAATTCTTTCTTTCCAAAGAAAAAGATGAAAAAGAGGAGGCAGGGAGAAAAGAATAAAGGTTAGCATTTCTATCATACTGGGACTATGCTCATCATCCTCTTTATTCAGTTGTTATTCAGCTATTACATCTAGCTTAATTAGCTCCACAGTAAAGAACAGTCATTTCAGACTTTAGCTGAAATCTCATCTCAGTGAGTATTTTCTGCTCTTTAACAGTCTTATAAAAGAAATTTGCTTTGAGCTGTACCAACTTGCCAAGCTGCTAACACATTTTTTGAAGTACATCAATCTTGTATGTGAGGTGAAAAATGACACTGATGTTAATTTTAAAAATAAAAAGTCTTGTACAGTGAAGTCAATTTATTTATAATCAATTGAATGTGGAAGATTAATATGTAGAGAATAAAAAATATACAGAATGTTATGCTGATTAAATTAACTAAAATCGTTGTTTGCCCATGTATCTTTTAGTGAGCATTCCTAGCCCTTGTTTCCATGTTAGAAAAAAGTCTTCCAACAGAAAATACACTTGATTAAAGGAAGTGACTTTCTTCTTCAAGAAAAGCTACTGACACCTATAGTTCTGTGCAGACCTTCCATGCACCTGCTGGAATCGTCTACACCCAGAAAAAAAAACCCATCTTTGTAATACAGTAATTAAATTATATAAACACAAACACAGATTTACATTAGTCTTTCAGTCTTCAGAAACCTAATATTAACTAACATTGCTCACACAAAATGGAGCTACTTGTTTTGCTAGCAAACACTGTAGTTTCAAGGTTCAGAACGATAATTATATACCACAGGTGGACACATTTCACTTTAGATCACATTTGTACAAATCCAGTAATGGTTTGATCTTCATTATAACTCAGAATCCTGTGGAATTTAAAATTTTTAAAGTATTGGGAAAGAATACAAAAATACCATTACAATCTCAACCCTCAATTAAATTCTTGGGAAGCTACTAATTTAAAAAGTAAATGAAACTCTATGTGTAGGTCAAGTCTTTCAATACCACAGAAAATGATCCTTGTTCCTGCAGTACTAATTCACTGAATGAAATCAAAGAGAATGAAAATTCCACAAGAACTCCATTTACTATCTCTCTGTCCCTCTTCTCTTACCTCTGCACCATTACATTTTTTCAGCAGATAGGTGATGTATTTTATCTGCCACCTCTTCTAGTGATGTTGTTTATAGGTCTTTTCATGCCTAAAACTTAGCCTCATACATCCTTACTTCTTTCAATATGCAACAAAATATTAATGTTGAATCATATTGATATCTTGCTTCAAGAGTTGTAAAAATTAAAGGCATGAATTTAATGTTAAGTTTGCAAAACTTCATTAGACACCTACATCAACATGCTCGTTCAAAAGTAATGTGGTTTTAATCTTGTTTTCTTCCATTCACTTCAGGCTAAGTAAATCAGGCTAAAATGAATTTATTTGTGTTCTCTCAAGATTGGGGTTTCATCATCTCTTCATAGCATTAGAAAGTTATTTTTTTGCAGAATCATTACACTAGCAACATATTCTGCAACATCATGTATAAAACAGCAACATGAATAAAAAGCTTATAGTAATAACTAACAGAGGGAAAAAGGGCATGTTGGGCAGAAAATATTTCTTAACGTGCATTTCCCATCATGAAGGTAAGGGTGGAATGGTATTGAAAATTGCAAGGGTCAAATTGGGTTACCTGAATGTGTTCTTCCCTTATCTCTGACTGCTTTAAATAACATAAAAATGCACTCTTGGCTGAGGTCCCAGGTCATCACAGCACTGAAGCATGCCATTGACTGTAAGCATGTATAAGGCTTATTGATGAGGAATAGATTTGAAACTTGAAGAGTAATTCAGTGTGAAAAAAGACTGGAGATTTACAGTCAGTATTAGTGCTTAAACATTAGATAACATTAGATAACCAATAACTTAAACATTAGACAACTGTTTCTGAAAAAATCTAACTTAATTTCTGCACTAACTTATCAATGCAATAGAGATTAGTTGGTTTTCTGCTATCTATTGATACAATGAGTATAAACATAGTCCTAGACATATGGACACATTTCCAGTATTTGTTGTGCCTGTTATCTACTTTGTTATTATGTCCACATGGCATATGAAAAATATTATGTGTTTATAGAGATACAGATATAGCTTCAGTAGTTATGGAGTCGTGCTGAAGGTTAAGTGCCTGAATACTTGAAGACTAATATAACCAGAATACAGTTGTGGTATTGCTGTCAAAG
>VZTU01026689.1:50988-65286 GCA_013400835.1 Zapornia atra
TCATGCTGGCCTCCCCTTATACAGTCTACAATCAGTAGATGCTTATTACAAAGTGTCAGCTTGCTTTCTTGTCTCTGCCACCTTTGGGAAATGCATTTAATTTACCACTATTTAGGGCCTGTTAGCCACTACATGCCAAGTGTTATGTATTATTTCCTTCAGGTATCAATCTGTGTAAAAGAGGCAGTCTTTCAACTTTCCACTTGATGTAGCTCTTAAAGGAAAGAAGTTTCTAGTCAAGCTGATGGGATGAAGGAATAGAAGAAAAATATGTTGAACATGCTGATACTATTCTAAATCTCAGTAAGGTTTCCCGGAGTTGAAAATTACATTAGAAATCAAATTTTTAGCATTCATTTATGGTTTTCATTGTGGGGGAAAGTGTGTTCATGGTAGACCTAAGGGGTCAGATCCTTAGAAGTCTCCTACAGTCTTTTCTCACTTTACAGTGTAGACATTTCCTCTGAGGAAGAACTGTATGAATTTTCCCCATAAAAAGTTCTTCAGAGAACTGTGAATCAGAGAATTATAAAGTTTTTCAATATAATCCCATTTTCTTTATGTCCACCTGCTTCTGTTAAAATATTGACTTATTTTTCACCAAAGAGAAAATACCTATTAGCAGTGCAAAGGACATTGAAGAAACACATGAAAGCCCGGTTCTCCTAAATAGGACTGGATTACCTATTTTTTGTCAGATCAGGAGAACCTTTCCATTTGTGCCAACAACTGAAATTTCTAGAATGTAATAATGGGTATCACATCAAAGTGATACAGGGGCTGCCCAGAACAGTTAAATGACTCCTTCCTCTGCACAAGGCCAGGAAGAACAGAGTGCTCTTATACCTTCATAAATTTCTGCCTTGCTATTATCGCCTTTTTTTTTTCCCTTCCAGATTTGTAGCTTTCTGCATCTTCACCTTAATCCCTCTGCTCCTTCTTTTTATCATCACCAGGCTCTGATTGCCAGAAAGGGGGATGAAAATGTAAATAATTCCATACTTAAACTCTTCTGCAGTATTCTTTCAAGTTTAACTGGTTTTAAGTACTGTGGGCTTTAAAATATGTTACAACACTTGCTTCGCTTTTATGCTACTTTAAGATGATGTAAAACTTACCATCAACAAAACTTGGAAATGAAGACACTTTCTTGGTCTGTGGAGAAATAAAAATGCCATTGCTGTAGCAAAATCATTATCACAAACTGAAGCATTATATTCAAACAAGTGATGATTGTTTATAAAAACCCAAATTTCTCTACGTAAATACTACATAGACACTATTTAGCACAGTGTGATGCATTACATCACAGTAACTAACACAACACAACTGATACATCGTGCTGTTTACCTGGTATCTCAAAGCATTTAAGCAGATCCCACCACACAAAAAATAAGGGAGGATGGGTGGGGAAGAATATGAAAATGTCTTGTCAAACCAGCAATACAAAACAGCAATTCCCAGTCCAGTAGTTTGTCCACTAGATCACAATGCCTACTAATGCCAGTTAAAAACATTAAACAATATTTTACAAGGCAAGGTGCTAGGTCAGTGAATAAAAAGAACCATCCCTGATTGCACAGTTTGTAGCATTACACTTAATTGCAGTGGGGGCTACAACAGTGCTCTTTCTGCACTACTCTTTCTATTCTCAATAAACATTTATAGTCCTTCCATTTGCTTGTCCTTTCCCAGCCTCCTCAGGCACTCCTGTTTCCATGAAAGAGGCTTATTTCTCAATTACAGGAAGAGGCATTAGAAATGTGTCTCTTCATTAATGTAATGGGCTATAGGCTAAGTATGTTATATGTTTTGGAGATAACAGACTTCTACCTTTAAGTCTGAATTTCATTTCATTATGTCTAGCCTCAAGCATATCCTCATTCTGGATTCTTAGATGTCATCTTTGCTTCAGTCTTCAGTGACAAGAGCAGGTCTGCCTATGACTGCATCTTTTTCACAGCATACTGAGCCAGGACACATCTTACTACAGAGGCAGCTCAGAAAGATGTGAATCATTTCAGCCTTTAGCACTGAATGATGTGCTTGATATTACGGGTTATTTAAAAAGAATTATTCCTGTGGGAATTAAGCAATCCTTTGGTCTCAAAGAATGAGTGAAAAAGAACAAAAATCAGAAACTAATTTCTTTTTGATGCTACTTTTGCTCTCCAGTAATCCAAAAAGAGAATTTCTGAAGTGTTCTCCCTATTCTGTATGTCATTGGCAAATTCTAGGCTTCACTATGTGCTGTGGCAGGAAGAGATTCATGGATACAGCTCAAGAACTTTTTGGAATAGGCAGATGTGGTATTTGTTGTCAGTTCAGGAAAAGAAAGAGAGTCTAAATATGTGTGTGTGAGAGGGAGAAAATGGACGGTGCCTACTTTCCCTCATGTGAACAGTCCTTCTGACCACAGGAAGATGAGGAGCAGAACGGCCTAATGTGCCTACCTCAGGTGTATTATTATTGTCGACTGGTCCATTGAGGTCTGAACGCTGTTGCTTCCTTGGCTGCTCTAAACCATTGCACATCTATAAGAAAAAAGAGAAAGGATTTTAAACCCTTTTGTCTTCTGAAAAGCTTCAAAATGAAGTAAAGATTTCTGTAGAAGTCCACGGTGCAAAGATAATCAGAAAATTTTCCCCAGATTAAATTACAGTCAAAAAATTTTAATAACAATTCACAAAGCATTAGAATATGCAACTGTATTTAACATGTTCTCCATTATTTTTCAAGTCTTTGGTCATGAATGTTCTGTATAGTTATTTATATGTATTTACATTTATCTATATGTAGTTAAGTACATGCGATCAATATTGATTGCAATGTGTGATATAATAGTTGGAATTTCCTATTATGTAGAAAATATGAGATTTGCATAAAATTTTTGAGCTTTTCAATTATAATGAAAGATCTACTCTGTTGTAAATAAGATATTTCAATTATAATGAAGTAGCAGTTACACTATACTGATTTAAATTTAAACTAGATTATTTTATTTCAATGCAAATTTTTCACATAAAATTAAGCCAAATGCTAACACATTCAGACTGTTTGGAAACCTAATTCATAATTTTTAAATGTGTTTAATGCTTAGTACTGGACAAAGTCAAAATTGTCCTAATGGCTACCTCTGACCTGAAAAACAAAATCCTAGCTCTGAATATCGGCCTGTCTGTTCACAGGAGGTACCTCATGGCATCTCCTTCCTTTTGGGCCACGCAAATCTACACAATGCCAGCAGCACAGTTTCAGGCTTCTGAAGAAACATAGAAAGGAAAATATAAAACCTTACACAAGGAAAACATTCAGTCTTTTAAACCATGGAACACTTTTTTTTCTAAGTTCCAATATTCTCAGCAGCACAATTTCTTCTCCAGATCTGACACAAGTCACAGACCACCAGCACCAGGCACAGGGAGCACCCGTGTCCCATACGTACCAAGAAAGTGAAGGTTTCGTGACTCAAAGTTTCAGTGTTAGAAATCTGGAAAACCAAGGTGATTTTGGGAATAATTTTTTATAGTTTAGGATATTTCACTTTCCTTTTTCCTCAGTTCCCCCAATGTGTATAAAAAAAGAGTGCCTGAATGCTGCTATGCCAAGAACTTGTATCAACAATTGTGCAAATGCAAAACACTGAGCCAGTATTATTTTAAAAGGGTCAATGTGTTTCATGTGAACATAAATCCTTGTCTTCTGACTTTCCTGTGCAGTATGTAGCTTTAATCAAAGAAAGTTTGCATGTTCTTGTCTGGACAAATTATTGTCTATAAGCCATACATAGCTGAGCAAAATGTGCTAATGAAGCAGGCACATTAGAACCATTAGCTCAGTAATGCTAATTCTCAGGTAAAACAGCATATACAAAGTAAACATTCACCCAGCTAGTAAGCAGGATTTTAGGAAAGACAAGACTATCTGAGTACATAAGTGGCACCAAGACTTGGGGACCCAGTGACTACTGCCCTGTCTACATGGCTGTAGTAGCCAAGGAGCTTACCATAGTCCTGCTTATAAATGCTGTTCTGCTTGAGACAAGACAAATCTAATTATAGTGCATGGCTAAGCTAATATGTGGAGCAGTTTGTGTTCATGTGCAGTGAAATATATTAATAAAGTAAACAAATATCTAGAGGGCTTTAGTAAAAAAAGGATAATAATCATGCATTATTCCCTAAAATAGGAGGATTAGACCAAGTATGGTTTAAGCAGCAAAAATGACATGGCCACAATGTAGACACATTACACTGGTACACAGTGACAGCAAATTAACTCCAGTATGTACAACAGAATGTTAATACTTTTAAAGCTTTGTCAGTTTTGATTACTGTGCCTTTGACAGCACTGAAAATGCACCTACATATAAAGAGAGAATTGGTTGACTGGTTCAGTAACCATAACCTGGATGCCGTAAACATTACTGAAACATATGTCTGTCACAAATCCTACATGTCAATGGACTTACTCAGCCCTAGGGGTCATTACCAGTCATGCTCTTTGGTAACAGTTGCATATATAATTCCATATTGTCTTAATATAAAATATGAATTAACACTTGGATGACATTTCATTTTTTATTTATAAATAGCTGTAATTTACTGGAATGTCAGGATTTTAGGAATATAAACAAGCCTTGGTAGTGTATATGTTGTGACTGGGTTTCAAAGAGAAATCTGTACAGAATATGTGACAACTTGGGATCAACCACATCACCTCTACAAGGAGTATAATAAATGGCTTTTGCTTGCTACTTGGTGTCTGTGCATGAAGCCATTTTTTTGCCTAGTGTTTTGCCTATGTGTTCAGGAGCCCTGGTCTAATTAGTCAGAATCTCAGGTACAATGAATTCTTCCATTTCTTTTAATCACACCTGTGCACAAAATGTTCCACTTCTGGCTGATCTATTTACACTTTCTTTAAAAGACTTGCCACTGTGGGCACCTCCTCCAAATGAAGCTGAGTGTAATTTCACATTTTTGAGATCTTCTTAGCTTTGGAGTGTAGCACACCCTATGTCCCTTCAGAAGAGGCATGAAATATCAAGAAGCTGGTATGGGGAGCTGTCTGTCTGAGACTTCCTATGTCCAACATTTGTCAGCAAATATGTAGGCTGTTACAATGACCCTTTACAAAATCAGAGTTGAGATCTTCATGCTGAAGAAATGTTTGCTAACACGGTATCCTAAAAGGAAAGGACAAAAAGAAGCATTGGGAGAAGGCCTTCCCTTTCCTTCCATAATACTTAGTGTTGAGAACTATGCAGAGTAGGCATTGCTGTATCTCCTGTACACACTTACAAACCACAGTCTTGTACATATGGAAGGAGATACTTCTAGAACAAGGACAATGGGACTGTTCAGGAACTTCTTTATGGGATACTTTTTAGAGAACATAAATTCTGGTATTCAGTGTGGGCTGGAAGTTGTACCACCAGTTTCATATATTTTGCTATAAAGTCCTATTATTATACCTATTTTTCTGCTATCCCAGTAAACTATTCTTATCCCAACCCACAAGGTTTTGGTTCCTTGGTTCCTCCTCCTCCCTCAACTCCCCACCCACTCCCTTTTAAAGAGCAAGCGGCTGCGTAGTGCTTGGCTCTCAGCTGGGGCAAAACCACGACACTTAGGAAAAGATTCTGATAAGAGAACAGATTCTGCAAAGGAAAGATATAAAAATACTAAAATATTAAAGGTGTAGAACTATTAATACTTTTGCTTCTAAACAAGTACCAAGGCAGTGTCCAGCATCATGTGAAGGAACATGAGGCAGTGGAAAATGCCGCCTTGAGGCTGAGAGGAAAAATAGACTCATATAAGGTCACTGAAGCATCTATACACATCTTTCAGAAAAAAGCCTGCAACTCTGCCTGTGCCCTTTCTAGCCCTGTCCTGATTGCCAGTTGCCACGCCTGGGGCCACCTGGGCCTCTTTCCTCCAATCAGCCTTGCAGGGCCCCTCCTAGTTAACCAGACCTCTTTTATAACCATCCCTTGCTCCAGCATAAAGGCCCTCTTAGCTGTAGGTGAAGGCTGGTAGTGATTGGTCTTGCTCTCTCTTCACACTACTGGTTGTTTGCTTCAGTGTAAGCTACTTAGCTTTCCAGTCAAAAGCTCATCTCAGCAATATGGTCCTTCTCAAAGTTGCCACCTGTGATTCTGAATGTTGCTGTGGTCCTTAGTGCTGATTAAACCTTTTCCTGCTGAAGTGTGCTCTGATGGAAACCTGCAGGTTAGTCCCTTTATTGCTTTATTCAGAGAAGCAATTTGTCTGAGAGATGAATGAAAGGTTAGTTTTTCTCAGAATTGTTAAACCTTTTTGTAAAGAGCTGGTAAACAAGCACTGAGTGTAGCTTGAAGGTGTGGTAAGGTTTTATTGCTATGTTTAAATATTTGAATAATGAGTTATGATTTGTACCTGCCAATCTTTGTGCTAGCAATACTGTTCCAACATCAAAGAATGGGTTCAGAAACCAATGTACTGGCTTGTATGTTTTGAAACTCATCTTGAAGACTACTAAGCTTCTTGGAAAAAGAGATGTTTTGTGGTAGGCTTCAATTGCAGAAGGTTCCTTGTGGTAGTTTCTAAGAAGAAAAAAGCCTTCTTGGAAAAGAGATGTTTTGCTGTAGGTTGACTAGATTATTGTTACCTGTTACACAAGTAAACCAGCTGATCTAATTGACTTTTCTTTCGTGTTTCACATTTGTTGTCTCTCTATAGAACAAAAGCAAATCAGATAGGTATTATGTTTGTCACTTAAGGACAAAACTTCAGTTTCTAATTTCAAATCCTGTGATGCTTTGTTGGTTTCTGAAGAAGATTTCTCACTGAGTTATGTGTCCTCCTGATACTTAAACACTACTAAATTTATAGTAACATCAAGGTGCATCTCAATCATCTCTTTGAGTCAATAGACAGTAACCTAGTAACAAGTCTATTATGGCAATATTATTTCTATCAAACTACATGACTGAAATAACTTCTTTCATAGATGCTGGTTGTGTGAAGTGGGAATAGCTTTATGTACCTCTACTGAGCTGCTGCATTAGATATGGGAACGCTGGTGAGGTGCTATTGTCAGTAAAAGCAATTTGACCCAGCAGGATACAAAGACAGGCTCTGAATGAGGCAGCTCTTGACTAGCTAAAGGATTTCTGATTTTCATCACACACAAAAAAAGACCAGACTTTACACTCTATGGTCTCACAAAGATTCCATTACTAATGTGGTAATTAGAGGTGGTGCTAGCACATGTCAGAAGCGAAGAAGAAAATATTTAAAGAAAGTAGTTCCATGTAAGCAAGTCAAGTTAGAGCATGGAATTGGTGTTAAGAGAATGAGTCAAAGTAAGTCTAGAGACCTAAGCGTTTGACAAAAGAAGTTTAATACTCTATCCAATAAACACTAAACCAATTGCCTTTCCTTTAAGATGATTTAAAAAAAAAAGGAAGAGGCTTTTTGTCCTTGCATATATTTAAAATTGAGAACAAGCCATAAGAGTTGCAGAGAAACAGCTGTGCTGAATGGTGCATTTCTATGTAGATGTAATTTGGAGTGCATGCTGCCTTCTGTTTGAAACTTTCCACAGAAGATTGTCACTAATGCATCTTTAAGAACCATTGATTTTGCTGTCTCCTGGTTGGGAGCTTATTGCTTTAAAAAGTCACGACTCAGCCAGTTAGCACAGAGAAGATGGGTTTGTTTGAGAATATTTTGGGTTGTTTAGCACTTTTCAGTAAGTACTTAGACGTGCTAAGTTTGGGAACTGTCACTCAGTTATTTAATATTTCTGCCCCACAGCTGTCTAGAACATGTGGGAGAATGTAGCAAGCTTTTTTTAATACTCTTTATTTATACCCACTAATGTTTTCCACAATTTCTATCAAATGCATCCCATAATGCTTGGACTGAATTCCAGTAAGGCACTCCTATCTAAAACACTTAACTGCTTCAGACTGTTCTAAGGTTGAGATCTTTTAATGACAAAAGACCCCTGGATTTGGGCTCTTTGCAGCATAAGAACACTGTGCTCATGCTGAGAAAAGGGAATAAACATCAAATATTTTTTGTCAATACTGAGCTCTACTAGTACGCTTAAAACACAGTAGCAGCACTGATGTGTGCACAGCTGTTGGAGAACAAACTAAAACAAAAAGGAAGTCTTTGTGAAATTTTAATTTAGAAGTTTTTGTTAGTGGTGGTTTATCTCTTTCTGAATGTCCGTGTTGAAAAATTAAGGGCATAGTCTCATTTCACAACTCTTGTATAGGCTAGCATTGTAGAAGCTCACTGGGTCCCTACCAGGTGAGTTTGTATGAACATACTTGGTTAGGTTCTCAAATGTGTGCCAGTATTAAAGTATGATTAAGAAATAAGAAGCAATAGGATTCATGTGTCACAGGGCAGCGTCATTAAAAGTAGATTTCTCTCTAAGGTCCCCTGTGGTAATAATAGCAAATACCAAGGCTATAGGTGAAGGTAGCGAGTTGGTGGTGTTAAAATCTCTTATTGTTGGTAAATAGATCTGTTTGAATAGGATAGAGTTCAGACTGTAGACTCACAAGTACACTTTTATCCTAAGTAAATGAGACAAAGGATGGAGGTCTGATTAGATGGTCAATGTTCAAGTGTTGAGTCCCCTATCCATCTGTAGTCCCCACTCATCAGAAGTAGCTCTGAGGCCATGCCAGTATTTAATAAAAGTAGGACTCTATTTGGGAAGAGTAAACTCTGCCACATACAGGGTTCCAAAATGTGAGTCCCAATAGTACAAATGGCATCTTCTGACAGACATCTTGCTGAAAGCAAACCTACCAATTTGAACCTTTTAACTGCATTTGTTTCCTGGTTATTTAACACTTTGTATGCAAGACGATAGCATTTATCAGAGGCTAAGAATTTTTCAATGTATGTAAACATGTATTGTTTATGTTACTGTTAAGTAACCTGAAATTTTATGTAGTAGTATTACCACCTATGGGAGACAGGAAGGGAAAAGAGCAGAAACATGTAAAAAAAGCTAAGGACAGCACAGTACATGCATAAAAAATCTAAATGCATGTTCTTGCTAGCTTCTTGTTTACAAAACCTAACATACACATAGTATCTTGGTTTAACTGAAAAGCATTCAATTCTATATTTACTTTGATTGGGACAAAGTGTTCAATATACAATATATATGCTCCTGTCATCCATGGTATTTTGTACTGTGTGATGCACACTTACAATAACTGAAATCTTTTATCAAGATGATAAAACCAAAGATGTTCCAAGCAAAGACTCTACAGTGTTTTGGCAGTAGGTTTATACTGACAATCGTCTTGGGTTTTTATCCTTTCACTATGTAAGAACTTTAATTATTGTAGTTAAAATAATGACTACCTCAGTTTCACAATTGACATAGGCTTGTTCAGACAACACACTAACTGCCTCCATCCCTTAGACATTTTATAGTCAATATTAAAATAATTGAATGAACCATAAGAAAAACTGAAAATCCTCTGTTTTACCTCAATTTTTTGAGGTCCAATACCTATGTTAAAGGTCCAGCCAGACCTAATGTTAAGGACACTTAAGGCCCTATTAAAAATAGAACTAACTCTGGCAGAAATGGATACTGTACTCTTATTCTAATGTCCCCCAAATGAGCCTAATTTTTAAATAAACCTGAGGATAAGTAACCTGCAGTAGCGGAATAGAACACAGCAAGGGAAGACCAGTCTAGTCTTATGATAAACACATTCAAGTTATCTTTGCCAAAGATTATTTAACTTGGTTTTTTTTAATCTTTTGTATCACTTGAAGCTTGTAGTGTGGGAGGGGAGACTCACCTCACCTCTCTATTTGTGAGCCTCTGTTTCTCCACAACAAATGCTGGTTCACAGTTTTATGCCTTGGAGGCCCATGTGCTCTTCTCTTCAAAGAAGACACAGGCAACAGCTTTGTCCTCTCCCCTTTCTTACAGATCAAATTCATGTCTTGTCACCCGGTCTGTTTATCCCTTCATGTTGAATTAATACCTGTACTGCTGTTACCTCTGGCTGAGAAACAGCTTTCACTTCTCTCTCCACATTTGAAAGAAAGAGATATTGTGTATTGTTTAATGATCTATCCATTAGACAATAGTTTGTGGGTTTTACGAAGAGTGATTGTAGAAATTCAATGGCTACACACCAGCCAGTGGTGACCTACTCATCAAAGCAGCACTTCCTCATTATTAAAAAAGATGAAGGCACTGGTCCAAGACTGACTGGAAATAACAATGAGAGTCAGACAGGTGACTTGGAAAGACTTAATTTCTTTTGTTTTCATACCACTGGCAGCTATATAAAATACTAAGATATCTGTAACCCAGTTGTTAGCAGTCTGGCAAAAATAATAAAGATAAATTATAATTCATCTCAACCTCTGCTAAGTAAACTTCAAAAGAATACAAAAAGATCTTGAAATGAAAGTCCATTTTGAATTGGCAATCATTTTGGTGGCAAAAAAAGCAACAAATTCTTACTCAAGCTTATAGAAGAATTCACTAACTTTCTTACTCAAGAGCTCCTCTTTTTCTCCTGTAAATACTTTCAAAATGTACAATCAGATGCACCCCCAGCAGCAGCTACTAGTATACTGTGCCAAAAAGACCTAGTTCAACATGAATCAAAAATATGCTAGCTAGATTTTTCTGCTCCTAGCCACCAGCAACTAATCAAACCATTCAAGATAATAAAAGCTTATTCATGCAAGCTAGAATTCTTATGCGGGCAGTGAGGCATCAAATATAGTATGTTACACAACTTGCTTCTAATTATACTTATGAAAATAGAATGTAAAAGGAATAATAAAAACCTGCTGTAGAAATGGGAAATCTGAAAATATTCCCCAAGCTCTTTTCACAATTATAAAAAGGTCAAGCTGTTTTATCAGCATATGCTTAAAACAATTAATTTCCTCCTCTTGTTTTATAGAGGAATTGACATATTTTAAAAACAGGCATTAATGGAATAATCTAGGTTAAATTGTTTAACTGTGAGGCACATAACTATCAAATCTATAAATATTATTTCTAAAGTTGAAACAGGAAACTTATACCTCTGATGTAGATCTCTGGTAGGTAGATCTCTGTTCACTGCAGAAGATAACTAAAAATCAGCTGCATGTAACTTCGGAGATGAAAGTCTAAGCTTTAAACTGACCTTAGAACAAAGGGAATTACATATGTCTCTCTTTAAGGAAGTAAACATGTTCAATTTGGAACTTTAAAAAAAAGAAGAAACTATCACCTCTGTTCCTCTGGAAAAGTTTGAACTTCACTCAGATTCTTTTTCTGGCACTCAACATTAGAACAAGAAAATATTTTTTTGTTGGTTGATTTTAATTAACATCCACATTGGTCTTGCAATAAAACTGCTTAACTGGTACAAGTAAATCACCTGTTTCTTCCTTCTTGCCAAGGTCAAGCTATACCCCACTGGTACAAAAACCCAGTAACATGCAGGCACCTCTTGTAGTTGTTCTTATATATGCAGTATCTAGCCTTGGCATATGTTCTATTGAAAACAAAAGAAATAAAAGTAATCACCCACTATGGGGAACAAGACCCCTTAATGGAAAAAACCCTTCAATTATATCAATGTTGACCCCACTTTAAAGTTATCTGGTGTGTCAATGCAGAATAAAAATAGTGTAAATAAGCTAGGTCTGCCCTAACATCTGGAATACCTTTTTACTTAGAATTCTTGTTCTCTGGGCAAAACCTCTTTCCCAGTTCTCTACCTAAACCAACTCCATTTAACACCTTTTTCTAAATGTACCATGTGATTGTGTAGCTCTGAACGCAATACAGAGTAAAAAAAAATAGTGCTCTCTAACTCTGCTTGGAATAAATACCTAACATAACATCTGCATAATGGTTCTGAGAGTCTGATTAAACAGAGATCCTCATACCTGCTCTTGTGGCCATTTCTGTCTGTCCTCTGGGGTTCTTGATTTAGCTTTAAAACCTCTCGGCACATCTCCACTGTGCTTAGAGGCAGATGGGATATTCAGCGACTTTGGCCTCCCCTCATGCCTGTTAGCACTGTGAATTGCTTCTCCCTTTGAACAAGTCTCTTTATAATCAGTTGCCATGTTTTCAGTCCCAGTGTGCTCTGGACTCATTTCTGTTGTACTATTAATACTGCTCATGCTCATACTCATTTTGATTTCTGCTACAATCTGGTCAATATCCTCTTCCTGCTCTTCAAGCTCTGCATCCTCTTTTCTAGAATGGTATGGTGATGTTCCCTGTGAGTTTCCATTAGCCTCTGCTGGGTAATAGTCCGGATAGCCACCTTCATTTTGACAATACTGTAAGTTTTCTTCTTGGTCTTGAATCTCCAAAGATGACACTTCATCCTCCAAAATCTGAACACCGTTATCTTGACCTTCCTGCCACTCTTGCCTATCTGCCACCCCATTTTCATCTTGGTGCTGAATTTTACCTTCAGCCCACTCTTCTACAGCTTCCTGACATTCATCTGTTTCAATATGGTGCTCCTCATGGGGAGCATACTCCTCCCCATTACAGTCCATTCCTTCCAGGTAACTGTCATCTTCTGGACAGTATCTAATGTAGTACGTGATCCCCTCCTCTTCTGGCAAGCCTTCATCATAGTCCTCCTCCTCAGAGGTGTTATTCACATAGTCAGAGCTGGAGTCACCATCTCCGCTGTGATCATTGCACTCCTGTTCCACAGGTGTAGGACTACCTTGCCTGACAGTTGCTAGTTCTGCCTCCTTTGCTGCATAATCTTCGATAGGAAGGTCACTTTCTTCATTTTCAGGCTCCCTGTTGTGAGATGAAGTAGGGCAAGCTCTCACTCTGTGATCCAGCATGCTGGCTGCAGTGCTTTGACGTTTCCTGTTTGCCATAGCCAACTCCTTATATGACAATCATTTCTAGGCAATTACTGTAGGGAAGATGAAAAAAAACCACAGTCAGTAAAAGGTTATGAGTAGAGATCAGTGATGTTAATAGGAAACAAAGAGATAGATTTGAGTTTTATTAAAGGATATGTTTAGTAGATATTTAAAACATTCACAGCTAACTTTTAAAATGCTTATGCTATGGAACTGTGAAATCAAAATAGTAACTTGCACACTGAAAGGAACAGATAAAGAGGAAGTTCTACACTTCTGCTAAATGTATTCTAGGATAGGATTGCCTCTGTCAATCTGACAGAATTAATCCTGAACCTTGAAATTCATTTTCAATTTCTTTCTTGCCAGTAAGGGGTAACACTTTGATCACTGTGCAGTAAACAGGAGCTCTTTTCATTTTTCAGCTTAGGCATTTCTTTAATGTGTACTGAAAGCATGCCTTTACAATCTGACCTGCTCTTTCCAAAACTAAAGGGAAATAATTTTATTAACTCAGTAGTCACATAAGGCACCAAAGGATAATGCACTGCTATTTAAAAAGTTATTTTTAAAAAATCACTTGCTGGTTTATTAGTTCTTACTAGCTGGATACCATAAAGTATCTCCCATTGCTAAACTAAATATTGCTTTTGCACTAGAATAGACTATTCCAGTTGGAAGGGACCTGCAACAATCTAGTCCAACTGCCTGAACAATTCAGGGCTGACCAAAGGTTAAAGCATGTTAAAGACACTGTTCGAATGCCTCTTTAAACACTGACAGGCTTGGGCATTGACTACCTCTCTCGGAAACCTGCCCCAGTACTTGACCACTCTCTCTCAGTAGAGAAATGCTCCTACTGTCCAGTCTAAACCTCCCTGGGTGCAATTTGAACCATTCCCACATGTCCTATCACTGGACACCAGGGAAAAGAGAACAACTTCCCATCTTCAGGAAGCTGTAGAGAGCAATGAGGTTGCCCCTCAGATTCCTTATCTCCAAATTAGATGTTGAGGTTTAACCCAGCAGGCAGCTAAAACAGTTGTTTGCTCACTCACCCCCAGTGGGATGGGGAAGAGAACTGAAAAGTAACACTTGTGAGTTTAGATAAATACAGCTTAATACAACAGGCAAAGAGGACAATAAAAAAAAAAACCAAAATAAATGATGCATGGCACAACTGCTCAACAACCAAAGCGGATACTCAGCTAGTTATCAAGCTGAATGGCATCCTGGCCCACCCCCCAGTTGTATATAGAGTATGCCATCATACAGTACAGGATATCCCTTTGACCAGTTGGAATGTCCTGACCATGTCACCTCCCACCTTCTTGGGTTCCCCTCCACCTTTTCCTTTAAGGGTCAGTACAAGAAGCTCAAAATTCCTTGACTGCTTAGCAAC